>PVKM010000547.1:66068-102868 GCA_004027735.1 Carollia perspicillata
TACTAACATTGCGTTAACTGTCTCAAGTCCATCAATGAGGAAACAGAGAGGTGCAGTAAAGTTCACTGTACCTTATGGTAAGGTTAAATTGCTTTCAGCTGCAAGTTTCAGACAATACCCACCTCTATTTACCTTAAATACTAAGGAAATGTACTATTTCTCATGAGCCGAAGTCCAGAAAAATGCAGTGGATACATTATCTCACTCATCATAGAGTCTTTCTCAACAGAATCTCCAGAGAATTTACCCTTGATGCCCCCAGTCATCTGCTGAACATGATGAGTCAACTTTTCTACTATGCATCTAGAATAGTACTGTTACCACCACCCTTGAGAAAACTAAGAAAATAGTCACATCTATCATTTTCTTCATCCAGCAGTTCCAAAGAAGAGCCCCACTTGAGGAAGGCTGGATAGTTTGGCTCCCCCACACCCAAATGACTGCCTTTGTGACTGCAGGGCACATCTGCAGTTTCTGTCTTCACATTCAAACATGGCAACTTTCAGGGGGGAAAAGGACCTTTTCCTTTGATTATTTTTTTTATTTATTTTATTTTATTTTATTTTAATTGTTGTTCAAGTACAGTTTTCTGTCTTTTACTCCCATCCCAGCCCAAGGCCCCAGCCCTCCCGACCTCCTTCCCATTTCCACCCCCAACCCCTCGTTTATGTCCATGTGTCCTTCATACTTGTCCCTGTAAACCCGTCCCCTTTCCCCCTAAAATTCTCTCCCCTCTCCCCTCTGGTCACTGTCAGCCTGTTCTCTATTTCAGTGTCTTTGGTTTATATCTTGTTTGTTTATTTTGTTGTTTAGGTTCCTGTTAAAGGTGAGATCATATGGTATTTGTCTTTCACCACCTGGCTTATTTTGTGTAGCATAATGCTCTTCAATTCCATCCATGCTGTTGCAAAGGGTAGAAGCTCCTTCTTTCTTTCTGCTGCATAGAATTCTATTTTGTAAATGTACCATAGTTTTTTGATCCATTCATTTACTGATGGGCACCTAGGTTGCTTCCAGCACTTGGCTGTTGTAAATGGTGCTGCTATGAACATTGGGGTGCATAGGTTCTTTTGGATTGATGTTTCATGGTTATTAGGCTATAATCCTAGCAGTGGAATTGCTGGGTCAAAAGGCAGATCCATTTTTAGTTTTCTGAGAAAATTCCATTCTGTTTTCCATAGTGGTTGCACCAGTCTGCAATCCCACCAACAGTGCACTAGGGTTCTTCACAGTTAAAGAAAACATTATTAAAATAAAAAGAGAACCATATGGGAAAACATATTTGCCAATGATACCTTAGACAAGGATTTAATCTCCAAAATATATAAAGAACGTACATGACTCCACTCTAAGAAGACGAGCAACCCAATTAAAAAAATGGGCAAAGGACTTGAAGACACTTCTCCAAGGAGGACATACAGAGGATCACAGGAAAAGATGCTCAGTATCGCTAGCTATCAGAGAGATGTAAATTAAAACCACAATGAGATATCACCTCACACCAGTCAAAATGGCCATCATAAACAAAGCAACAAACAACAAGTGTTGGAGAGGTTGTGGAGAAAAGGGAATCCTAGAGATCATTTTTTAGAGGTAAGGAAACAAGAAGCCCCCAACACACTCCTCCACTTCATATTGGTCCAATGGTAAATTCATTGAATCCAAAATGGGTTTGCATAATGAGCTCCCAGAGAATCAAACATCTCTTGCAGTTCCTCAATCCCTGGGTGCCAATATTTTTCTGAGAATGGTATAAACTATAAGTCAGTGCTATGAAATGAAAAATGTCCCTCAATTATTATTTCCAATTATATAAGCAATAAACACACATCTGAATCCAGAGTCTAGAGTTTATTACAAAATAATGCAAATTTGGGGTATTTTATTTTTTTCTAATATGCAGTTGTGTTGTGGCTGCATATGACACAAACCACAGGGCTTCAACATATTGAAAGGTTCAAGTGCAACTAAAAAAAAATTCCAGAACTTGCAATTAGAATTCATCTTTAAAAGTTGGCAGTTGTGACTCAATTCTTTGTACCTTATGAGACCATTAGACTAGAGACCATGCTACTAGAGATTTATATTTGCTGATTTCCACTTATATAAGATATTATACACACACACACACACACACACACAGTCTATCCAGAAAGTATCCAGGCATGTGATATGAAAAATGGAGACATCTATTGAAGAAGATACAACATACAAGACACATTGTACACAGAACAATGATGCCTCGGTCTCCTTCAAAGTAGGTGCCTTGGGACCTCACACATGTCTCCCAATCTCTGTCAGCTGTTCCATCATATTTTCCTAAATCTCATCAATGGTCTGAAATCTCTTCCTTTCAAAGGTGATTTTAGTTTTGGGAAAAGGCAGAAGTCACAGGGTGCCAAATCTGGACCTTCGGGGGACTGAGTCACCTGGGTGACTTGATGTTTTACCAGAAAACTCTACATAGGACTTGATGCATGAGTTGGCGTATTGTTGTGATGAAGCTGCCTGTCGCCAGTTGCCCATAACTGCAGCCTTCTGAATCATCCAAACAATTTCGACAGAAAATCTTTGTTCAAGCTTAACATAAACTTTGATGAAGGTTTGTTTCTCTATTTACTCAGTCATTTTGAATGACAAGGCCAAGCAGGACACATACTCACTCAATGGCATCTACTGCCCCCATTGATTAGTACAGTGAAGTGGTCATTGTTCGTGCGTGCGCATTCCAGTCCACTCTCCTTGGCTGCCAGGTTACATTCATGTCACACAAAACATTCTTGTTGTTAACAATGGCTGGACTTTTCCAGGCAGACCTTGAATATCCATCACTCCACTTTTCTAGAATTAAGGTGAGGATAAGAGAAACTACTTAACTTCAAACATATAGAAGAGAATTCATTGCAGAACATCATTTGAATTACCAGATTCTCTGAAGGATTGAAGAGAAAGACTTGGGCTAGAATAGAATCAGGCTAATTCAGAGACTCTTTTATTACCAGAGAGCCACTTATTGAATTGGGAAATCGCTACTGGTACTGCCAGATCCAAAATAGGCAAAATGGAATATACAGATGGTCTTTCTTAATGTTACATTGTTTTGCCTGCCTTAATGTCTAGAGATTAACACACAACCCTATTCCTCTATTCCTAAACTGTTACACTTGTAACCCAAAGGGCAATCTAGCCCATTTTTTTCTTTTAACCTTCTTGAAATCAGTATCTCCTAATATACCCCATTCTAAAATCCGATTCAAAATGAATTCTCTCCTTCAAGTCCAGTTTGAACTTAAACATCCTCTGTTTTTTCTCAACTCTAAGTGACTTTCCCTTAAGAACATGAGATTTCTTGCTCTCTTAGTGTATATTTTTCCATAATCCTCATCACCTTCCCCTCCACCCACCCTGCTTAGCAGGAAAGATTGCAGAGGCGCAGTGAGGGGTGAAGGCAGATAATGACAATGTTTTCTCTCCATATTCTTTGCCGTTCTTTATTTTCTTGTCTTCCTAGAAACATGGCAAAAGGGAGGTTAATCAAGGATTTTTCTCTTACCAAAAGCTTGGCATTTTAATTGAGCCTCTTTCCATTTAGAAGGTCACAGTTTTCTAGCCTCTTGAAGAAAACATATCTCTAACTTCCAAAGCTAGTTCCAACTGTTTATGATGGCCTATGGCTTGTAAGACATTTTAAAACCTAACACTTTATTCAACAACCAAGGTTGTCCCTTGCAGTATAAATATGTTGTTGCCTGTCTCCTGAAAACCTGGTCTAGTGCAACAACATGTATCACTAAGCAGTTTTTTAAAGAGGTATGAAAGGATTCTATCTGGGCTAAGAAATCTGCTACTGCTGATTGTGGGCAAACCTTATTCTAGAGATGCTCTGGGTATTAAAGTATCATGTTGACAAACCCTTGGAGACTCACACAGTTTAGGGTCAGCTAACTTCAGAGGGCGGGGGATTAGGAGATATTCTAAGATTTAGCCTGTATTACTACTGCTCTAATGTTTAAGTTTGTTTTACAGCAGGAGGGATGTAGGAAGTCGACTGGATTTACTGACTAGATAAAAAAAATAACTTGCTTTATCATTTCTGTGCAACTGAACACTTTCGGTATGCCTTGAAATGTGTGGTTTTAAATACCTAACCCAGCTATGTGCTACGTTTGTATTAAATTTGTATTCACATACATGGATAAGGGCATTAGAAGAAAAAAGTAAGCTTTCGTTCATGTCATAGATGAACACAATGACAGAGATTCTCTCTCTTTTGAAATATCAGAGTCTAGGAAACATGTTTCTCACATACCCTTCTTAAAAATCATTAAAGTCATTAATAATTAATGATCTCACAAGGTCATTAAAATTTAATAATTCAATATTGGAGATAGTATAGTATAGTATTAAGTGTACCAAGCAGGAGTGCATACAGCCTAAATAATAGTAAACTTGGTAACAATAGAGCAAGTAGCAAAGTGTACTCGTGAGACTACACACACACTCCCACTCACAGTCATTTAGCAACAATAATCTGGGTTTACAGCTGCAAATACATTAACAAAATTTCAGGAGTTAGTCAACTAAAATGTTATTATGTTTAATAATAACTTAAAATTAAGGTATTGCAATAACATAAAAAATAAAAGTCAATTGTTTTCTCATGTAAGTATACAAATCCATTTGAAGATGATCTAGGAAATAATCTGTGCGTGTTAATGATAAAAATACCCATCACATAAAAATGTAATAAAGCTTTCGAAGAAATTTTAAAATGAAAAAAGGAGAACCATATTCCATCTCTAGATGAGAAAATTGAGCTTAATATATGTCCATTCTTCTTAAATTAAATTTTACTTACCAGGAATATTAAACATGATGACTAATTGAATACATATAGTTAACATCCTAACTCATTTTATATGTCACAAGTAACTCTAAATTAATATAAAATTAAATGTAAAAAGAGAAACACTGAAAGAACCAGAAAAAATAGGTAAATAGGTACCTGACCTTGCGTCTTGAGGTACAGGAGGCACTCAAGACCTTTTATGCAAAAAAAAAAAAAGAAAGAAAGAAAAGAAAAAGGCAACCAGAAGTAAATAAATCACAACAAAATCAAAGAGGATTTATAATGAAATTAAAATATTTTCTCATAAAGAGTACATTCGAAATCTATAAGGCAAAATATGGGAAATGTTTTGTACTGATATTAAGCTTAATATCTTCATATTTTATATATCCTTAAAAATGTATTTTAAAAGTTTCTTAGTCAAAAATGGGGAAAAAAACAGAAATGAAGAATAAACTTTAAAATATCCAAAGCATATATGAAAACAAATTTAGCCCCACACAAAATTAATAAAAATTTAAGTTACCATTCTTTACTGGTCATATTAGTAGAGATCAAAAACACCTGGCGTGGCAAATGTGTGAGCAAACAAAGACTCTTGCATACCACTTAAATATGTTGAAGATGCTTTATTTGGGGGACAAACTGGCAATGTTCCTATAAGGCCTAAAACTTGTTTACATTTATTGCCCTAAGGCTTTTACTGGGGAATAAACAATATATGCTGACAAATAATCAGAAATATGAGGTCTGTCCAGAAAAAGTCCAACCATTGTTAATACAATGAGAACAGTTTGTGCGATGTTGATGTGACCTGGCAGCTAAGGAGAGTGGACTGGAATGTGCATGTGTGAACAATGATGGCTTCACTGTACTAGTCAGTGGGGGCAGTGGACGCCATTGAGTGAGCATGTGTTCTGTGTGGCCATTGCATTCAAAATGACTGAGCCAGTAGAACAAAGAATCTGCATCAAATTTTACATCAAACTTGAACAAAGTTTTTCTGTCTAAATTGTTTGGATGATTCAGAAGGCCGCAGCTAGAGAAACAGGTGATTGGCAGCTTCATCATGACAATATGCCTGCCCATCCATCAGGCCTCATGCAGAATTTTTTGGTGAAGCATCAAATCACATAGGTGACTTAGGAAGTCACCTTCCACTATGGCCCAGATTTGGCACCCTGCAACTTGTGGCTTTTCCCAAAAACTAAAATCACCTTTGAAAGGGAAGAGATTTCAGACCTTTGATGAGATTCAGGAAAATATGACAGGGCAGCTGATGGCAATTGGGAGAATTGTGTGAGGTCCCAAGGTGCCTACTTTGAAGGGGCCTGAGATGTCATTGTCCCATGTAAAATGTTTCTTGTATCTTGTATCTTCTTCAATAAATGTCTCTATTTTTCATATTACATGGCTGGATGGATGCCTTATGGACAGGATATATATATATATATATATATATATATATATATATATATATATATATATATATATATATATATAATGCATAATGCCTGGGAAGAAACCAGTAGTTAAATAAATTATTTAGCATCACAAAATGCAATATGCTCCTGGATTTAAGAAATCTGATTTTAAAAATACTGAGAATGCGACAAAGGAAGAGACAGGAACAACAGAGCTATGCACAACTGTATCGAAGCACTGTATCGTGGGGGATGTCTGTATTAGTCCACAGAGCACAGAGAAAAACCACAGCAACTTTTATTGCCTGGAGATGAGATTATGAGGGACTTTAATGTCTATACTATTTATTTGTTCTTAATATTTGCCTAGTCACATTTTTTTCTTAAGAAAGTGAAAAGTAACAGCTTAAAATATAATTTATCTTCACATTTTGGAATCTGACTAGATTTTTATATCTTTATATAGTGGAATAATAGGGTGCCTGTTTGTCAGAAATGATCTCGTGATTATTGTAAAATAATTTCCAACAACTTGGAGGGTCCGTATTTTGCTGCAAGAAGTAAATATATCTCACATATTAGTCAGTTGCCCCCCAAAAAGGGAAAATCATTTTAGGTTGCTGTTCCACGGGTATAAAATTTCAGCTGTGGTAGATGAACAAGTTCTAGAGATCTGCTGTACAACGTAGTACCTGTCATTAACAACACACTGTCATACAGTATCGGGAGCTTCAAGATCAGGTCCTTTGTTAGAGCGAACCCCCATTGCTTAAAGGGGAGGATTTCATGGCACACTTGAATGCTGTGTTCAAATGAGAAATCAACTGAAGAGAAGAGAAGAAAGAAACTCAGGGCAAGAGTAGGCGCTGTCTTTAAGATGGAGTGTATCTGGAAACAGCCTCCAGTCAAGGTCAGGGTCAAGAGTAATAGAATCCTGGCAAAATGTGCTAGTTTATCTTCCCCCAATGAACGGCTGCCAAACAATATACACAGTGTCGCACAGCGCCGGAGAGTGTCTGATGCATCTCCAGAGTATTTACGAGGACTTCTGTTTTGAAGATAGTTTCTTAGGTAACAGAGTAAAAACATGTATGGATGAGCTCTCATTTATCAGTGCCGTGGCTTTCTGTAAAAATTAAACAGCAAGAATTTTGATATTTTCTCCTGAGCAAAGCAAATTCTTCAAAGGGACGCTTGGGCTGGGGGCCCTTTGAAGATGGTGTGTGCCTGACCCACTCAGCAGAAGGCCTGGCATCTGTGTAAAGTACTCAGAAGTCCTGGCCCCATGCGTCTAGTTCCAGCTCTAATAGCGAAGAGGAGAGACTACAGCAGCTGCAGCCCTCGGCGAAGCTGCTCGTTTTGGTGCCCCCACGGCAGGGGGGGAACCCTGTTTTGTACTGGGCTTATTTCAGTCACCTTCAGATGCCCCTGTGTTTCTTAAACTTCATTCAGCGGCTCTCAAGGTAGGAAGCTGTTAGACTAGAAACTCTTTACTTTTTAAACCAATCTCTTTAGTTCTGTGACATGGACTGGTCCTATGTTTCCACAAAATAATTTTTGTCAGCTGGGAATGGCCAGGCAGTTGCTTAGGAACCCAGGAAAATTCTAAAGGGGAGCAGTCCCGAACCTTGGGACCCTGAGTGGGCACGTGGGAGGCAGAGCCACGATGTGCCAATGGAAGCACTCTGAGGGGCTTAAAATAATTTTTTAATAGGACAAAATATTTTCTCCTCTGTTAAGGTGCCCCTAATAATCTCTCATTTTACTCTTCAATAGCACACACACACACACACACACACATATATATATATATATTTAAATAACACATCTTTATTATTGATAACATAGACCTAAAGTAGAATGCTTTCACTTTATCATAATATAAAAATCCAATCTAAATCAAAATTTGAGATAACAGTTACATTTTAGACTGTTACTGTTCAGTTGTTTATTTTTCCCTTAAAGAAATACGTGTTCTAGACAAAGAAACTGAGAACATGTAAGTAATATTTATAAATTGCTCCTAATTCTGGCACCCAGAAATGAAAGTTGTTTATGTTTTCCTAGCTGTCATTTTGGTGTAATCCAGACAGCCCTCAGGATCGAGTGCTTTTATTAAACTGCATCATTCTTTGCCTTTTCCATTAGTCACATCCTTAAACGTTTGGAAAACATCATTCTTAAATCTGGTATTATATTGCATTTCATTAATATTCTACAATATTGCGAGTGCCCATGAAACAAGTAAATAAGTCAACAGCTTCGAAGCTCCTGACCCAGTTAGTCAAACTGGTAACTCCCAGACATTCAGTGGCCGTTCCGAAGATGTGGAATATGAGTCTTAGTACAGTTAAGGGATTTCTCTCTAGGCAGAAGACCCAAAGGCCAGGGAAGCTAATCAACTTACCTGCTTCCAAACACCCCCCTGTGCCCACAGGCCAGGGTGTGTTTAGAAAGATTTGTAAATGATCAGCAAGGCAAACGGCTGTACACACGACGCATGTAGGATCACTTTTGGCATAGTGAACCAGCAGGCCAAGTAGAAATCACCTTTGTGTGGAAAAAAGAGGGGAGGTTGCCCGTGGGTTTCTAGGTTAACGGTCCCAGATTGAGCTGCTCGGTGCTGCCACGGCACTGTGGGCTTGGTGTCTCTACCTGCTGCAGTGTTCTGAGTCATTCTCCCAGGGACGTGCTCCCTGAAAGCCCACATTTGGAAGCCATTTGCTTTTACAAAATGTTTACTATTCCAGCCCCTGACAGTTATTGTTACTGGAGTCATTACTGATGGAGCACAGGGAGGGGAGGGCTTCAGGGAACCAGCCTGTGGACATGTCTGTGTGTGAAGGGCCAGAGACAGAAAACAAACGCGTTTCCTGCACTAGCACTACTCTGCATGCTCTGAAATATTGGCTTTCTGATCACATCCCATAATATGAGAGTTTTAAAAAGAAGCAGCCAAAGGCAGTATTTTGTTTCCCCAATAAAAATAACAATTAATTTTTTTCCTTTTGTGGGGAATTCTCCAACTATAACACATTCACAGTTTCCAGAAATAATCCCAAGCTGATTATTGCTTTGCAGATTGTTCATGATGTGTGTATCTTGAGAAATTATCTGGTGAGAGGGTAGGTGTGAGTAATAAGAACTAAACTAACCTTCAGGAAGTTCCAAATCCAATGAATCACCTCACTGCACCTTATTCATGGAGTAGACCCTTTGCATTTGCAGAATCGGGACAGGCACGGCCTACTTGATTAAATCTCTTATTAATTTTTTAAGTACTGTATTTATTCTACTTTATTTATAAAAGGAATTCTTATTCATTGTAAAAAAAACATGAAAACATATGTATATTCCACAACCTAATGTAACTGAACAAAGAAACAGGACTTTGGCTGCCCGATGCCACAAAAGCCAAACTTGTGAGGCAGATGCTGGTGCAAAAGGAAAGAGCTTCTATTCAGGTGCTGCACAATCTAGGAGAATGGCGACTCCCGTCTCAAAGACCCTCTCCTCAGGCAGTCCCAGCCAGAAGCCAGTCTCCAGAATTCCCTCTCCAATTTAAGTCATGGTTATATGCAGCCCGCTGGCAGCTGCTTAGTGGTCACGGTCTCCCTCCAGGTAGGTAGGCTTGTTTCCAGCTGCTGTTCGTTTCACGTTCCCTGCTGGAACCTTTGTGAGGAGCCTGCAAGGCTGAGGGCCATGTGGCTGCGGGGGCGGTGTGGTCTGTGCTCCCAGGCAAGGCATGGCACAAATGCATGGGCTAGTGCAGCACCAGGTGGGCGAGAGAGAGAGACTCCCTCCTGGCGAGAAATGGTTGGCAAGTTCATGGTGCGAGTACAGGTCACAAGCCAGTGAGCCATGAGCCAGGGGAGCTTTGTTCCCCTGGAATTGTATCAGCTCTGGTGTGGGACAAGCTATGTGCTTTCTCAAAAGGCCAATCAACTACCCAAACTTTTCTCTGCTTCAGGTGAGCCACCTCCCAACCAATCCCTTCTTTTCCCAGGCTACAGTGACAGGTCTCTCTGGTCTAGCACCTCTCCCTGCCCTATTTCAACTTCCATGGCCCATGTACCTGTCTTCACTGGTCCCGCCCCTTATCTGTAAGGAGCAGGGAGGGCCTTTTCCCTATGAGCATGCTAGGTTTTCATGCTCAGGCCCTATCCATCGATATTTCTATCTTTCCACAGGCTCAGTGGAAAAACCTTCCCCTGTCACCATCCTGGCTGATGGGGGAGACTCCCTGGCACTTTGGACAGACTATCTACTGGTAACACTAAGGCAACCACCATCAACACTTACGATTACTGGGCATTCAAAACAATAATAATGTATTGTATTCAAAACAAAATAATGTATGTAGACTGTGTTTCATTACCATAAAGTGTTTTGATTAAGAGACACCACTGGTTTATATACCATCCAGAAAATCTATGATGCTGGGCATTTAAAAAAATTCTTTTTATTTGTGCTACATAAGTAAACTTGCATACATATATAATTTAAGTGTTTTTAATTAACATAAAATAAAATAACCTTTTGTAGTATGCAGCTCTATAGTTTTGCCCTATGTATAGATCTGTGTAACCATCACCAAAATCAGGATAGAGAACACACCCATCACTTGAAGAAACTTTTGGTGCTGCCCCTTTTGAGCCGTATCCTCTCCTACACCCTATTTCTGGCAACCACAGATTTGTTCTTAGTCATTACAGTTTTGCCTTTTCTAGAATGTCACATAGATGGAATTATATAGTATATCAACTTTGATGCTGATTTCTTTCATTCACCATGGTACATTTAAACAAAATCATCCACATCTTTGTGTATATCAATAATTTATTCCCTTTTACCATGAGCAACAGGCCATTGTATGGATACACTATAGTTTGTTCTCCACTCATTGTCAAAGACATTTGGCTGTCGCCAGCTGTCTGAGATTATGAAGAGAGCTGCTGTAAACATTTATATGAAGGCTTTTGTGTGAGTGTAAGTTTTCTGTTCTGTCATGTTAGTGCCCTGGATTGAGATTGGTAGGTTCATGCAGTAAGTACATATTCGTTAGAAACTACAAGATGGTTCTCCAGAGTACATTGTACAATTTTGTATTCCCACTAGCAAGATACAAAATTCTAGTTGTTCTCAGTACTTGTCAGCACTTGTTATTGTCAGTTTTTTAAAAATAATTATTATTTCAGACCCTCTCATAGGTAATGTATCTCAGCTTAGTTTTAATTTGCATTTTCCTACTGGCTAATAACATTAAGTAGCTTCTCACATGTTTATTTGTCATCAACATACTTATTTCCTGAAGTATTTTGCTCATTTTTTAGTTGGGTTTTCTGTTTTCTTTTTTTCATATTAACTAATTTAATCCCCTGATACCTCTTTTGGTTTGGTATTATTTTTATTGAATTTATTTGTGTGGCATCAGTGAATAAAATTATATAGGTGTCAGGTGTACAATTCTATAATACCTCATCCGCATATTGTATTGTGTGTTCACCACCCCAAGTCAAGTCTCCTTCCATCGCCATTTGTCCTACCTTATACCCTCTTCTACTTCCCTCCACCCCCTTTCCCTCTGATAATCACTGTACTATTGTCTGGGTCTAGGAGATTTTTTGTTTTTGTTTTTTTGCTTAATCTTTTCACCCAGCCTCACAATGTGACTCCTCTCTGTGACAGCTGTCAGTCTGTTCTTTATCTGTAAACCCATTTCTATTTTGTCGGTTTACTTAGAAACTAACAAAGTTTATTTAGTTCATTAGATTCCAATATGAATGAAATTAGGTGGAACTTGTCTTTCTCTGACTGGCTTATTTCACTTAGCATAATGCTTACCAGATCCATTCATACTGTTGCAAAGGGTAAGATTTCCTTCTTTTTTATGGCTGCTTAGTATTCCATTGTGTAAATGTACCACAGCTTTTTTTTATCCACTCATCTACAGATGACCACTCAGGCTGATTCCAAATCTTAGCTATTATAAATAATGCTGCAAAAACATAGGGGTGCATATATTCTTTTGAATTAGTATTTTAGGTTTCTTCAGACATATTCTCAAACATGGAATCACTGGGTCATAAGACAGTTTCATTTTTAATTTTCTGAGGTAAGTCCATACTGACTTCCCCTCTGACTGCACCAATCTGCATTCCCACCAAAAGTGCATGAGGGTTCCCTTTTCTCCACATCCTCGCCAGCACTTGTTGTTTGTTGATTTATTGATGGTAGCCATTCTGACAGGTGTGAAGTGATATGTCATTGTAGTGATGATTGAGTGATGTTGAGCACCTTTTTTATGTTTGATTAGTGATGTTGAGCACCTTTTTTATGTCTGCTGGCCATTTGTATATCCTCTTTGGAGAAGTGTCTATTCAGGTCCTTTGCCCATTTTTGTGGGGGGGGGGGCTCTGCTAGCAGGAACCCCCCACCTGCCAAGGGTGAACATAATGCTACCAAGACATGATTTGCTTGGGGAGGAAAGGCGGCTAGCTTCTCTCATGAGAGAAGGGCCCCGAGTCCTTACTTCAGTGGTATTTATTGGGTTCATAACACACAGGAATACAGGTAAAGCTCATCAATCAATGTCAAGCAGTGAGGATTAAACAATAGATAACAAAGAACTCTGAGGGCCTATTTTGAGTCAGGGTCAGATAGCTAAAGAGCCATAAAACTTTGAGGAACAAACTCATTTCTTGCTTGGATCCTTATTTAACTGAGAGCATTCTAAACAAAAGCAGGTTTCACAGTATTTTACATATTCTTTCTTATGCCTGATTACCCCGGAAACCACTCTAGCTGGCAGAGGGCTGCACCCCCTCCCAGTCAAGATTCAGGCTTAAGTGGATTAGAGCCAGAAAGTGCTTCTCCCAGAACTTCTCCCAGATGATAAGGGGACTCAGGCTATGTCAAAATAGCCAGGGATTTTGAGGATCCTTCGCCCTCACTTTGCTGCAGTCCCCGAGTCCTTTCTTGATGGCCTCCCACATGATCGTGTCTGCTTGGGTTGCCTCTCCTCTGAGGGGTCTTGCCCATAGACTCTGACTACCGACCAAGCGTTAAGGGGCTAGAGATGGCAGAAGCAGCATTCTTGCCAGGGAGATAAGCTTTGTTTCCTCAGTGGCTCACATTCTGGAGGTCGCTCACTCAGCCTTAGCCACAGGGGGTGGTTACAACTCCTGAAACCAGGCAGAGCAGTTCCCAACACATTTTTAATTGGATTATTTTTTTTTTTGATGTTGAGTTGTGTAAGTTCTTTATAAATTTTGGATATTAACCCCTCATCAGATGTATCATTAGCAAATATGTTCTCGGTTATCTTTTAATTTTGTTGATGATTTCCTTTGCTGTACAAAAACCTTTTAGTTTGATATAACCCCATTTGTTTATTTTTTCCTTGGTTTCTTTTGCCCAACAAGATATAACAGGAAAAAATATTGCTGTGAGAAATGTCTGAGATCTTACTGCCTATGATTTCTTCAAGGATTTTTATGGTTTCAAGAATAACATTTAAGTCAGGGATGCCCTCATTTTCACAGGGGGTTGGGGGGGGGAGGCCATATTGGTCTCTTGGTTGCCTTCAAAGAACTGAATGTAATCTTAGGACTATATAAATGTAACTACTCCTTAACAGTTAAGTGAGAGCTTGGCGCTGCTGCCAGGTAGAAACAAGGTGCCGGGCTGGATAAAACAAGGGGGAGGGCCGGATTCGGCCCGCGGGCCTTGTGTTTGCCACCTGTGATTTAAGTCTTTAATTCATTTTGAATTTATTCTTGTCCATGGTGTAAGAAGGTAGTCTGGTTTCATATTTTGCATATGTCTTTATAATTTTTTAATATTTTTTCTTAACATTGAGTTGTGGGAATTCTTTATATATTATGGATGCCATTGGTTGAATATATAATTTCCAAATACTTTCTCCTAATCTGTGGCTTCACTTTTCACTCTCTTAGCAGTCTTGCTCAGAACAAAATTTTAATTTTGAAGAAGTCCAACCTGACTGATTGTATCTTTTATTCATTGTGCTTTATGTAACATGTCTAAGAGATCTTCACCCAACCCAGGTCTCCTGGATTCATGCTTACAGTTCCATCTAGAAAGTTTGATAGTTGTACGTTTTATATTTATTGGTGGTTCTTTTGAGTTAATTGTTGTGCAAAAGATACGTTGAGGTTTATTTTTTTCATAGGAACATTCATTGTTACAACACCATTTGCTGAAAAGATTACTCTTTCTCCAAGATATTTTATATCCTGTTCAAAAGTTGATTAACCATCTTGATGTGGGTTTATTTCTAGATTCTTTATTCTATTCCATTGATTCATATGTTTATACTTTTACCAGTTAAAATCATTACAGCATTAGACTAAATCTTATAATTGGGTAACATAAATATCCCAACTTTCTTCTTCTATTTCAATTTTTTTATTTTGGCTATGTAATTCTTGTGCCTTACTATAAAACTTTTTAAATCAATTTGCCTATGAAAGAAACAACAAGTCTTTTTTGGTTTGCTTAGAATAGCTGTAAAACTATTGCTAAATTTAAAGAGGATTGACATCTTAACTATACCCGGTCTTTCAATCCATGAACACATGTCTTTCAATTATTTAGATCTTTGATTTCTTTCATCAGCGTTTTGCATTTTTCAGTATGCAGATCTTACACAAGTTTTGTTAAGGTATATCTATTTTTAGGGGGAGCTATTACAAATGGTATTATATTTTTAATGTTGAATTCCAATTATTCATTGCTTATATATAAAAACAAGATTGATTTCTGTATTGTCTTTGTGCTCTGTGATTGTGTTATACTTAGCTATCAGTTCTAGCAACCAGTTAATTTTTTGTAGATTCCTTGGGATTTTCTATGTGGTCAATCTAGCCTTCCGCAAATACAGGCAGTATGATATTTTTATTTCCTATCTGTAGGATTTTTGTTGCAGTTTTCTTACCTTAACACTCTGGCTAGTTCTGTATTCAATACAGATAGTGAGAGTAAGCATCCTTGCCTTGCTTACTTACAGATTTAGTGGAAGAATCATTCAGTTTTGCTCCATAAGTGAGTTTCGTAGCTAGTACATTTTTGCTCTAAGGAGTTTATATGAGATTTTCAGGAAACACCCAGGACTTGTATTCCCTCTAAAAGTTGTCTTTAACTGGTTTTGTGAGTCATACAACGAGGAGTGGCCGTTTGTCCAGCTATTCCAACAGCGATAGCAGCCAAGTTCACCCGTGTGCCAGCAGCAACAACAGCATCACTGCTACCTGGCCTGTGATGGTAAGACACGGTGAATTTTAAGATGCATTCCGAATTTTAAATGCTAAAAGGTGAAAATGTGCATCTAAGAGCTGACAACATGGTATTTTTTTATAATATGCTTTTAGAAACTTAACCTATTTCATGAGCGATTTTTTCCTCAGGTCATAAAAAAAAATTTATGGGCCTCTTATTTTAATGGTCCTTAATATTTTTCCATAAGGATCTATCAAAACTTTTAAAATCAGTCTCTTTTATTAAAATTTTATTTTGTTTTAAATTTTTACTATTGTTTATAAAACACTGATAAGCATATTTTTGTATTGGACTTTACATTTACAGTTATATGCCTGTAGAGTCATGCAGAAGAGGATTTGATCAGATAATTTGAGTAAGTTTGAAACTAATTGTTTTTCCAAGGGTATGGGAAAGTGAAATGATCCCAGAGAAAACATGTCAGTGTTGATAAGATAAACTTGTATTCGAAGGAGAAATTTGGTTGCCACCTCATGAGATACAAAATAAAATTTAAATGATCAGATTTTTCTTGTCCATCTGCACAAGACTAGAGTACAGGCCAGGGATTAGTCTTTATTTTCCCATAAAATTTGATGGTAAGATGAGGAAAAAAATCAATTTCATAACATTCTTCTTGTTAATATATTTCCACCGAGGGGCTATTACAACAAATTGTAGGCTCAAATGGAATGTTTGCTGGATGAAGCCTAAGGATTTTTATAATCTGACACAAAGCAAAGTTGTAGGAAAGAAAACACAAATTTTTGAGTTGTAAAAAATTGTAAAATTTTTACTTCTACACAAACTCGTAAACCAAAATATTCCATTAAATCCATTCCATCACTCCACCGGTAACTACGGGAAATTTTGTTAGCATGTCTTGGATAAGAGTATCAGTTGTATTGGAGTTAAAACAAATATGTGTTGCAATACAATTTGCTTAAATGTTCAGCTTAGCTTAGAAACACAAAATGTTAACACAGTAATTTCAAACTGTTGATATTAGTTTGTATTTTAGGAGCCAGCACTGAAAGTGATATAAACAAAAAGTATGCGTACTAGATTTTTAATTCATTCTGTTTCATGGTTCAAGCTGCTGGCTGTTTAAATGAGGAAGTAAGAGAGAAGAGATTAGGAGTAAGTGGCCCCCACAGTTATGCATTTCTCAGTAAGTGCAATTATAAATTACATTGAAATTGAATAAAGAGATGTGCACATTATTAGAAAAAAAAGCACAAAACACAGATGCAATGTGGGATTGTAGAGAAAGCTCTGGATTGAATTAGGAATTTGACACTTACAAACTGTGTGATCTAACATGTTTTCACCTGTGAAGCCCGGATCTCTGGCTAAGTTACAAATTTGTGAAAATCAGCAGATAACCGATGGGAAAGTTTCTACTTCAAAGTTTTTTATAACATTATAGACAAGTGAGATATTAATGAAGGGCAAAACTGCTCATCTTGACTACTTACTATGCGAAGTTGAACAAATGATATAATATTTATAAGCCTTGTTCTTTTTTCTAGAATATTAATAGTAACCCCATAGATATTTTAAGGGTCGAACGAAATGATTTTGAGAAAGTGTAAAAGGTGCAGTATAAGGAACCAAGAACAGGACATTTTCAGATACATTTTCACAAGAAGTGCCCTTTATCTGACCATGACTTGCCAATGTTAGCCAAGCTCCTCCCCCAGCAGTGCCAGAAAGGTATTTATCAGCTAAGACTTTACAAAGGTCACCAAAAGATGATCCGAGAAGATCCAGAATGCTGTCATGGAATGTGTTCCAAGAATCATGGAAGTCATCTGTGTAGATAAAATATATGTATTGAGGGTAACGAGGTCTGTCTAGAAAGTATCCAGCCATGTACTATGGAAAATAGAGCTATTTATCAAAGAAGATATAAGATATAAGAAACATTGTACATAGGACAATGATGCCTCAGTCCCCTGCCAAGTAGGCACCTTGGGACCTCACACATTTCTCCCAATCTCTGTCAGCTGTCCCATCATATCTTCCTGAATCTTATCAGTGGTCTGAAATCTCTTCCCTTTCAAAGGTGATTTTAGTTTTGAGAAAAGCCAAAAGCCACAGGGCACCAAATCTGGGTTGTAGGGAGGCTGAGTCACCTGGGTGAAACACCTGATTTGATGTTTCACCCAACAAACTCTGCACGAGACATGATGCCTCAGTGGGCGTATTGTCATGAAGAAGCTGCCAGTCACTGGTTTCCTGTAGCTGTGGCCCTCTGAATCATCTGAATAGTGTCTGCAGAGGAATGTTCAAGCTTAATGTAAAATTTGATGCAGATTCATTGTTCAGCTCACTCATTTTGAATGCAGTGGCCACACAGTACACATGCTCACTCAACAGGGTCTACCACCCCCACTGACTAGTACAGTGAAGTCGTCATTGTTCACACATGTGCATTCCAGTCCACTCTCCTTGGCTGCTAGGTACATCAATGTCCCGTAAACCATTCTTTTGATATTACCAATAGTTGGACTCTATCTGGATAAACCTTGTATATAGCACTTACAGACATCAATCCACTATTTCTAGGCCATGGGGCAATGTTAACAACCAATTTGTCATACCAGGCAGAAATGAAGCTTCTAGGAAAAAAGTTTCAAGTGTATTATGTCCTCATCTTCATGTGGATTTTCATTCCTCATTACTGAGTACTTATTTAACACCCAGAGACATTCATAATTTTCCATACTGTGAATATTTTTATCATTCTAGCTGATTTCATCTGAACTGACTGATTGACCAGTTTTCCATAATTCTGTTCATAATGACCCTGCATTGACTCTTTCAAGGACAGCCTCATTACCTAGATCTCTAAAACTTCCTTTGCTCACTTTCTGGTTCAATACTCTCACAGAACCTATGAACGAGGTACAGCAATGCCCACACTCATGCTGCAGTGTGGCAGGTGAATGCGCACAAGCAGCCTGGCCAAGGGGGCCTGGGTTGCACTGGCCTCCATGCACTTTGGTTAGAAGAAAAGGAGAGGTCTCAGGACCACTAAGACCCACTCAATGTCAAAGTCTGCTACTTTAGTGTCACATCTATTGTCACAGAATCAGACAAATGCTCTTTAAGTTATCTGTCTTTGTTGCCTCATTTAATCTTTTAATCCCCAAGCACAAATGGCTTTCAAAAACACTTTTTAAATTGAAAATCAATAGATACTATGAACTGGATTTTTGTTGTAGTTTTATAATTAAACCCTGTCTGCATTTCACCCAAGACCGTAAGACAAAAAGTCTCACCTCCATGATGAAGACAGAAGACTATACGGGAGAGTATTTGCCTGGGCTCCTGCAAGTCCTACCCTGTCACCACCTGGAGAGGTAGGGGACTCAGCAGACAGAAGCTGCAGGTTTTCTGGCAGATGGCCTCAGACTCAAGGGGGATGCTCAGTGAACAGCAAGAGAGAAATGCCAGGAGAGATCACCATGATAGGGGAAGGGTCTCCAAAGAACCCACAGAAGCATCTAGGAGAGAAAGAAGCCAGAAAGAGCTGCCAGTGCATCCAAGGGTACCAGCCATACAAGGCCTTTCCTGCCGTTCGCCCCATAGCTCTCTTTTCCCATTCTGCAGGAATCAAATCCTTGGAGCTCAAGCTGCAGAAGGGAAGGTACCAACACAAAAGAGGGAAATAGGAAAGAGGCCACCTCTCCCTTCTTTTCACTATAAACTCCTGCCTGGAACAGGCCCAAGCTGGGGAGAGATTTAATCATAAATGAAATTCAGACTTTTGACTGCTGCATATAATTGGATGTTTTAATTAATGAAATAGTACAGTTCTGCGGATCACTGAAAACTGAAGAACTTACATTAATAGCAAACAAGCAGAAGAGTCGGGAGCTGTCTCAGAGTACCTAAAAGGTACAGGACAGAACTAACCCTCAGAGCAGATGTGATCAGGCAGGTCAGGCAGGAACAGGATGGCTTTTGATGGCTCACTCGTGTCCACTAATTCAAAGCATTGTTTTAAAGGTCAAAGGCTGTAAATGGTGCACAGGGCCAAGGTCATTGACTCCATTGCTCCGTTTTCTCTCTCTGCCATGGCCCAAGCTCTCATGGCCCTAAGCACAGTGGATTAACAGCCAGAAGATTGGTTAGGAGAACTCAGAAGAAGGCATCTGCCAATGGTACTTTGGTAAATGAGTGACAAGCACAAACCTCCTGCACTCACCCTCAGAAATGCCTCCTTTACATGGCCACTCTCGTTTGATTTTTTTAAAAGGAAAATTTGTTGGTCTCAGAGAAATGATTTCTTTTGAAATGATTTCACAAATACCAAGGGCAAGACCTCATTTAGATACAGGAAAAACTTACCCAACCCCACGGGAACATCCCTCCAGGGATTGTGATTTCTGCTGAAGAAGGGGAGGTGTCTGAGATAAGCAGAGCAGACTGTGCTGGGAGAAAACAAACATGTTTGTGGTTCCCTTGGTGCATATATTCCCTAATATAGTCCTGGACCTTGAGCACTCTGGCGGCCCCTGCCCTGGCAGAGAAACTCGGAACTCTGTCCCGCTGAACCCTAGGCCTGTGCCAGGGAGAATCCCCAAGCTGCCATGAACCTTCTCTAAGAAGGATGGTCCCAAGCAGACCAGCTGAGGGCAGGGCACCTCGGGTTCAGATGGTCGAGGGACTGAACCCTCTCATATCACTGTGGAGGTTGGATTAAAGAAATGGCCACTTCTCTTCTGACCCCTGGCCCCGGCCTCTGAACAAAAGAAGCTTACTGCCTAAAGACGCGTTTCTAAAGACCACTCTCCACTTGAATTAACTCTAGGCAGTGGGATGTGTTCAACATTCGTGGACCACCTGCCAAATGCTGACTCTGCTGGGCCCTGGGAATAAAAGATGATGAGAACAGCCCATGGTACAGTAGGAGCGGGGGCAGTGACAGCAATGAAATTGGGCACTGTCTGTGAAGAATATAGATACAATAATAAAACAGGTGTAGTATAGGTCCATTTTTTTATAATTTTATTTTATTTTTAGAGAGAGGGTAAGGGAGAGAGAAAGAGGGGGAGAGAAACATCAATGTGTGGTTGCCTGTCGGGGACCCCTCACAAGGGACCTGGCCTGCAACCCAGGCATCTGCTCTGACTGGGAATCGGGTCCACTTTTAATTATCACAGTGCACCAGCAATTCCAAATAGCATCACTGATAAAATGCCCCTCCCTGAAGAAACATTTTTAGTGCTCTAAGTTCTAAACAGCTGTTGCCATGGCTATAGACTTTCAATGTTTTATATATATATATATATATATATATATATATACACACACACACACACACACTCATATATAGTGCTCATATAATTATATATTCACAACAATGTATTATCCATAACATGTATTAGTTATATGTTACATAACATATTTACATCCATTTTATATGTTTGTCTACATATTTTATGTAATATTAATATGAGTGTCTATCAAGTATATTATATATAATGTATGTAGAGGTTAATATGTAACATTTAAAATAAATATGTATTAATAATATATGCAATTTAAATTTCCACACATATATAAACTGCAAGTGTGTGCATTTTTATTGCTTTTTCTTCGATAAGCATGCTCCACACGTTAATTCGGAGCACTCCCTGTTGGAGGTGGGTCCTGACGCACGTGCACTCCGCTGCGCGCCCTGGTTCCGGACATGCACGCTTGGTGATTCAGAGTTGTTGGAGCTCGTTTTAGGTACAGTGTGTGCCCAGCCTCTGTGGTACTAGAGATTCCTGTGTCGAAAATAGTAAATTTGAATAAACAATGATGACATCATGATTTCTGAAGACAGAAACAAATGTCGAGTGATTTCTGTGACTGCTTGGAGGTAGTATTTATTTTTGAAATTTTAGTCAGTACATCAGAGTGCAGGCTACATGGCGAGATGTGATATTTTCAGTCAATAAGTGCGTGTTTTAGTTCACACATGGGTATTTTACTGAATTTGAGTAACACCTTCAAGATCAAAATTTATGTTTTTTAAATCGTTAATTGTTGCAAAACTAAAGACTAAATCAATGCAACAAGACATTACATCAGTGGTATGACTTAGTTTTGGGGTCTTTTTAGATCTTTTGTTTTTGTTAAAATTCACTTACTAGTTACTGAACAATTATTTACACAAAATATTTTTATATCAGGCTGTAACCAAAGAGTCAAAGTTCAAACAGTTAAATGTATTTAGTGACTCTTAAGTAAATAGCTGTGTGGAGCTTTTTTCTTTCTTGAATCATACTACTATATTTACTTTTATAATATAATTACATGCATCAATACAATAAATTTACCATTGCTATTTTTATCTTTATTTTCTGTTTTATTGCATGACTATAAATGATATAATTTTGTTCTGTAGAGGAAATGGGGGTAGAAAATGATCTCTCTGTCTCAAATATACTAGGTATGCCACTGACCGCAATCATTGACAATGACAAATATTTACTAAGCAGCTACTATGTGCCTGACACTGTATTAATGCTATGAATACAACAGTGAGTAAAACAGACATTTTCTGTCTTTGTTGAGCTTATATCCTAGCAAGACAAAAATAAACAATAAATAAAATAGAGGTTAAATTTTATAATTTGTTAGGAGGTGATTGATGAGTGCTCTGGAAAACAAATAAGGCAGAGAAAAGGGATTAATATCTGCTTTAGGAGGGGCTATGGTTTTACATAGGGAGGTCGGATTAGGCCTCAGTGAGAAGCTGCCATGTGAGCAAAGACTGAAGAAGGTGACAGAGCGATTCACATTCTTGTCCTTAAGGATTCCATGGGTTGCTGTCTTAGATGTCATCTCATTTACCACTTGCCACTGTTTGCTGTGAAGACAAGGTAATTGAGGTCCACGGACGTGACTTAGTTGAATAAAATCTAGTCCTGTTTAGTATGACTTCACTTTTTTTTAACTGGAAAATAAAAACATTTATGTTTGAGAGCATGTCAATAATCTCAATCTGTAGTGATAAATAACGACATATTACATTGGAAAAACATTCAATACCTACTATATACAGCATATTTTGATAATACAAACAAAATTTAGTCCCTTTTCAAATATCTTACAGGGGGAAGGGAGTGCTATATACTGTACACATGCAGAAAAGACTTTCTGGGACTGAGGAAAGGCAAGGTTAAGCCTGGCAGCACAACATGGGAGAAGGCTTACCGAGCAATGGCATTTCAGCTGGTTTCAAAACAGACCTAGGATTGCAGGAAACTCTCCTGTGGAGAGTCCGTATGAACTGAAGCACAGACATTGCAAGCTATAGGCATTGGGAATAATTGTCTGTGGGTTTCCATTTAATATGGAGACATGCAAGTGATTAAGGAGATTTGAAAGAAATCGAGGACTCTAGATTGCTGATGTAAGGGCTGGAAAAGGTAGATTACATAAAAGGAGAGGGAAGTTTGGTAGTATGGTCTTTTACACTTAGACTCATATTCGCCTCATGATGAATGCCAAAGGCTGCCCATGCTCAAGGCTGGCGTCTATAGGCTGTGGATAAGGCCAGAAGAGTTAAGGAGGCCAAGAACCAATTGGCTGGTTGTAGGGTGCTGGAATCAATGTGGGCTTAAGTCTTTGAAGAGAAGCACAGATGATAAGCAGGAAGGAAAGACTGTGGGGAAATGTCCCCACCTTATGAGAGCAGCAAGGATGGGGAAATCCGTATCTGATGGGTTCTTACTGGGTATGACTGGAACCCAGCTTTCCTTCTCCATTTGTTCCATCCTGTTGATTGGGGTTGAAAGAGAGCTGGGGGAGGGGTGGGGGTGGGGCAGCAGGCATTGTTTGTGGGGTTAGATGTAGCTAATGTGAAATTTGTTTGGGTGGTACCTGCAGCTAAGTGCAAACTGACTTAATGCAAAACCACCAAGATGCTGTGTGTATTCTTTTAGGTCCCCACGATGCACATATGATTCAAAACCAATTGACAAAGGATGTGTTTCATAAAGCAAAAACAGATACCTAGACATTCTCAGTACATAGGCCCCTCTAGAGAAACCCAAAGGGACCTTCAGATAGGGCGATGTTTACATGGAAGACCGAGAGGCCCTGCTCTGCACCTTCTGGAAGGAAGATGTGTAAGGAGGAGCTACTTCTGAATATTTGAGTACATTCCTTTACCTGCACATGCTAAAAGCTTTCCCCCAAAACCTTGTTCTTCTTCCAGGACCTCTTAAATATTATAATTCCCCCATCCACCTGAACAATATAATTTATGGAGGAAAGAGTGGGAGATTTTGAGCTGAGAACAGATGTACCACCAGCCATACTCCAAGCCAGCCCTTTGTAAATTAATAAAGGGAGAACCATCTTCTTCACAAAAAGATCATTTATTTAGAAGTGCCTAATTTGATGAAATACTCAATTGACTCGATGTTCACTTATCAATGGGCACAAGCAGAGACCCCAGAGTACGTGGTCGAAGGAGAATTCTCTTCAGAGTGCCAGCTCCTCCCAGCCCCCACCCCCTACCACACACACACTGACCTATTTTTCCTCCTCCAGTATGAAGGCATGCCGTGTAAATGCATTTTTCTCAAGAGCAGAAAAATGACTTTTGGAATCTAATAGGGTACCTCAAAACCTTTTTGACATTTTTTTCACTTTGATGTTTTTTGCAGTTGGGGTTCCCACTGCAAGTAATAGAGGTATAACATTGTCACTCATGCTAGTTCAGAACTTGGAACGAACAGTAAAAGCAAGCTCACTAAGGAAGTCCTGAAGATCCATTTTTGGAAGAGAATGTCTGTGTTTAGATTTCCAGTTTATAAAACATGGTTTCAGAACGTGTTTACAGAGGAGAAAAACACCCACGACACAAATAAACCACTGCTTGCACAGTTTAGACTGACAATCTTTGGCTGTCTTCTTTCGGGCACTATTTTTCCTGGACTGATAGAGGGATTCGCTATCTCAGTCAAGGGGTTTCTGTGGAGCATCCGTTCTTACAACCAAAGTCTAGTTCCCATTCCCTCATGTGTGACATGGTAACAACTGGTTGAAATTAGACCAAGAAGGTTCCTACTGAGTGGAACCCCTCACTAACCAGCAGACCTGTGACTGGAGCATCCTGGGTAGTGTGGACAGGGTCCTGAGTCCACACAGCAGAGGAAGGGATGGCTCCAGCCCTTGGCGGGGGCCTCTGTTCAGATTAGCAGAGACTGAAACAGGCAGTTCCCACTTCAATGCAGTTACTCAAGAGGAGCACAGCCTCTGGGAACCAATGTAACTATTCTGTCAGTAAACTCAAGTCTGACTTGGGGACACATTAGCTGGTTCCTTTCAGCAGTCAGTTGGTTGAAAACAAAACAGAACTGAAGTCATGGATATCGTTATTACATCTAGTTAGAAAGAGATCAGGGGCTGATGACACTGATGTATGAGCATAGGTGAAGAAGGTTGGAGGGAAGAGTTGTGAGGACTAACTGCAGAGGGAGCTGAGTCATACACAGGAAAAAAACAAGGAAGCCTGTCCCCCGGGGTGGCTCCTGTGTCTTTCATGTTAGCCCCAGTGGCTCTGATGTTTTCATTACCAAGTTAGATTTTTGAACTCCTAAAATGCAGCAATCAGCAACTCCCCAAATGAAATGCAAGGAGTCATGCTCTGTGAAAACCTGTCAATTCCACGCATCATTGGGAAAATGTCATGCGCAGACTGTGCCAGCTACCAGTATATAGTTCCACATGAACCCACAGTTCTGCAACATTTGATAGCAAATCTCTTCTCTAACTGTTGCTGCTGGGCATGTGGTTAATTCTGAATAAGTCTGTTTAGGACCATCAAAGATCAAACCCAGTGACTCATATATAGTGGAGACTCAAGAAGTATTTATTGAATGCATGTATTGATTAAGATAATTTCCCAATGCTAGAAGAGGAGTCATGTGTGAATGGTGTAAGGTGGTAACCAATGTCCTTATGTACTTTCTTCCCAGTTTGTGTAAATATATAACATATGCATGTATCCTGCGTGTCAGTTGGCTGCTACATTCAGATGTCTGTGAATTTATTATTATTTATCGCCCATTATAACACATTCTGAAAAGCTCTTCCTTTCTATTTCCATGAGTGACTGTTATTGGTCTAACTCAGAGGAAGGAGCCTGGGCTTCTCCAGGACTCTTCTCCTGTTGGAATATATGCCTTCTGAAGACAGCAGTTCTGTCAGTCTTGTTCATGGCCCTGCCCTCTACTTATCCTAGTAGGATAACCTAGTAGGTTATCCTAATAGGTTTGAACCTAATAGGTGCTTGAACTTTTTGTAATTTATCAGCAGTTAATATATAACATTTAATATTATTTGTTGAATTAATAAAGGAATAAATAAATCAACCAAAACGCTTTACAAACACTTCTTAATTGAATCTCTGAAACCGCCTCCCTATACGCAAAGAAATTGCCATCCTAAATCCTGTTTATTTCCTTGCTATATTTTTACTACATCTCTATATATTCCTTTAAACTTTTATTTAGTTTTTAACTTTACAGAAATATATTATGCTATGTTTTAGGGTTATCTAGTGACTTCTTTCCTTTTTACTTAATATTATATGACTAAGGTGAATCCCTATTGTTGTATACTGTTGTCATCCGCTTGTTTGGACAATAGTATAAAAGAGGTTCGTTCACACTCTGTCAGTTCTTCTGTTGATGGTATGCAAGCTTTCACTATGAAAAGTAAGGCTTCTGTGAACATTCATGTGCACATTCCCTCTTGTATGTGTGCAAGAGTGTCATTGGGTGCATATCCAAGACAATACTTGTTGTGTCATAGGACACATGACCGAACAATTTTAGAAGCTATTTTCCAAAGCTGTTGCACCAACTTAAACTTCCATCAGGAAACTTAGAGAAATTCTACCGATCATCCTTTCAAACACTTGAAAATGCCTGTTATTTGTTTAATGTTCCAATTATAAAATGTATCTTTTTGTTAACTAATACTTCGCGTGGTCTTGATTAGCATTCCCCGATCACTATGGACATTGATCACCTCTTCATATGTTCATTGATCTGGGGATCCATTTCTGTGTTAACACCTCCTCTCAGGGTTCTTATAATTTGCAGGTCAGGGTTCTTTTTGGTGATTCTTTTTCAGAAGTTGTACAAGTCAAGTTGGTCAGAATGACCAGAGACAGTGAACAGATGTATCTGAGCTCCTCTGTTATATGCAACAGACTTTTCAGGCTCTGATTTCTGGTCCCAGTCCTGCAATGTCCATAAGAGGCATGCCAACATAATCATGGCATACACCAAATGGCATTTCAATAAACACCTTATCTGCTTTGCAGTTTGCAGAATTCTCCCTCAATGCCCAGCTTCTTCCGTCCCCACACTTGTCTGTAACGTGGCCTGTGTCAAATTTCTGCTGGCTGGCTATTTCATATTTTTGAATGTTAAAAAATGATTCTAATATTATGATAATAATGATATTTAACAGTTACTGGACAATTTATGTGCTAAAGACTGTGCTATACACAGAATAGATGTTACCTCATGTAACTATCATAACCACTCTAGGTAGTGGATATCATTCTTACTATTATTTGTCTTCTAGAACTGTGTTAAGCAAACTTTATCTCTAAAGAACCAAACAGTAAATATTTTAGGTGTTAAGAGTCGTTGATTTCTGCAATTACTCAACTCTGCCATTGTAGGGTGAAAGCAGACACAGACCATATGAAAATGAATTTTTCAATAAAGCTGTTTACAAAAACACATTGTGGTACAGCTTTGGTGTGTGGCCTGTGATTAGCCTACCCTAGAACATTCCCATGGATTCAAGAATGAGAGCTATATTGCAAACTTGCTGTCATGCCTGTAGGCTTACCTTCAGAATTGACATGACTTTGCAGAATCTCTTACAGCAGCAAATACTCCTCATTTAAACTTAGCAAGTCTTTATCCAAAACTTAGTGTACACACTAAGCATCACACCAGGTCCCTAGGATACAGAAATAAATTAAGTCATATCTTCTGTCCACTGGGCTCAAAAGTAACAGTAGGATGATTAGGTCAATAAACATGTAATCAGCAAGTGCCATGATAGACACTGCACAGCCAAGAGACGCGGAGAGGTGACTGTCAGTCCACAGATGTCACAAGGCACCTAGTCTGTCCCAGGAGGTGGACTAGACCCTGAGGATGGATACACAATTCTCAGAACAAACACCCTCCCCCCATGTACTGACAGTCTAGTAGGGAACAATATTTAAACAAATAATGTATTAAATATTTACAAGTGTGTAAAATGCTGAGAAGTACCAAGTACCAGGAGAACATATGAACATGTGGAATCTGGGAATGGGGAATTTGTCTGGTATGACTGGATTATGAGGTGGTGGGACGTGAACTGAAAGGTGAATTAGGGCCAGACCAGAAGGGTTTGAACACCAAGTTAAGGAATTTGGACTTTATTCCGGAGACACCTGGTAGGCATCAAAGATTATTGAACAGGTGAATGACAAGACTAGTCCTTTTGAAAGAAAACTCTGGCAACCATATGTAGGATAAATTGAAAGTAGAGAGAACCGAGGCCAACAGCCTGGGACCCATCATGGCCCTCGTGAGGAAGCCGTTTAATGAGCGCATAAAGATAGCAGGAAGGAAGACCTGCAGTTGTAAAGCTGTTGAATAAACCCCACGTGAGAGCTAAGAACTCCCTTCACAGGCTTTCAATATCTTTAATTAATTGCATATCAATTTTCCATATATTTTTCATATGGTGATGGGCTGTCAGTCATCTCTAAATAACGTCATCATTTGCTAAAATAGACTGAATTAAATCTTTCAATTTTAAGTATTTAAACAAAAGAACTGCTACTCATTTGCCTGTTGATTTTCTTAGAATCTGCTTTCTACACGTATAGTTCAAAAGCAAAATGTGTGTAAGTCAACAGGATTGTACACTGCAAGGGAGTGGCGCCCACATATTTGAGATTCCTCCCACGATTTGACAATTTGTTGCTCTGTTTACAAAAACAATGTCAATTGTGTATTTTTCCCTCTCCGCGAGAATTTATAATCTGAGAGATTTCTAAACACGGTTTTCTCATTCAATGGCTTCACCATGGATTGGATTACCCAGACTGCACCCTTGGGGTGACATTGGACGTTCTCTTTGTACATCTAGTTACCAAATCCAGTTGAGGCTTTCTTCAAACTCCGTCTCCATTTTAGTCTTTCTTTCCCATTGTACTTCTACCATCCCAAAAGATTAATGTGTTCTGCACATCAGAAAGAAGAGACAGTGAGAGATAACGAGACTCTTGACAAGGGCAGTGGCTTCTGGATAACAGGCCTTGGCCCTCACCACACCAAGGCTGTCATCTGACTGGTGGCACCGAGTCTTCATTGCTGGTCTGTAGCAAAGTAGGAATCCCCTTGGGGAGTCCAAATACCTCACCGGCAGGAAAGCAGATGCAAGAGTTGTGAATAACAGAAGGTCTTGCAGGACGGAATCCAGGAAAGAGATGAAGCCTGTGAGTGAGGAAAGGGTTACGGGTCCCCTGGGGCTCTCGTCATGCACACAGCCACGAACTGGGTATCCACAGAAACACCCTCCTAAGCGAAGGGCAGCTGATCGCTTCTGCAGCAGACATTGGTTTTAATATCTGCGTCCTAATTTATTTGACATCTGCAGAACATCCAAAGAAAATATTCAAGTACAGGACGGGCAATCCGGCTGCTTTCTGAGTTCATCGAATATCTCACACTCCTTCCTCAAATGTTTTCAGTTTTGCAAAACTCGAAATGCATTTTGCCAAACATGTTCTCTGTTCATGTTTATTTAGAAGGGAATTTAATCCGTATGCTGCTGATGCATTTACACTTAACTCATCAAAATGTTTTACTAGAGTCATTTGATGTCCAAGAAACCTTTTGAGTCTTTTTTATAAGCCTCTTCAAGCCCATTTTGCTTCGAAACAGGAAGTCGCCTGTTACTAACCATAAACCAATGCAATCCTCGTAGGATTTGGTTTCATTTAAGACTCTGAGAGACTGCGAGTTCCAAGCCTACCCTGAACTCTTCGGAGAAGTTTTCCTCCTGAACCCACTGAGACCATGCCGTGCACAGATGAGGTGCTGTTATTATTTTCCAAAACAAAATCCTTTATGAAGAGGCATCTTTCATACAGCTCCTGGGAAAGACAGTTACCAAAGCAGAGCGCTAAATCACTGGCTTTGCAGGCTGCACCTGGTGAATGTCACTGTCTCCTGTGATCCACTGACCATTCAGAGCTCATTTGCTAGTATTAATAGAACAAGTAAAATGGAATTGGAGGTAGAGATACCAGCACAGTGATTTCTTGCTTCAGGAAAACCTTCCTGGGTTACAGACCAATACAATGTTCCCAACCACGAGCCAGGGAACCAAAGCTGATATAAACACCGCATCCAAGCCACAGAACATGACTTGTTTAAGGCTTAATTCTGTGAAGTAAGGCAGGAAACAAGATTTATCCTTCTGGGAAACTTTTGGCATTTGCCTCGAGCTGGGCCTGATTACTCTGCCGTCCTCACCATCCATTACAGCTATCTGAGGGAAATAAAAAAAATTTTTTTTTTGCCCAAACTAAGGCAAGAGAGAAATGTCTCCATCTGAGTCCCATAGAAATCCTTCTGTTTGACGTGGCATTAAACAAGGCAAGCGAGCAGCCCTGTCGCTGTGAGGATCACTGTTGCTATCTTAGGCCTTTTGGCTGTGAAGGGGAGTGAAGTTAGTTTGGGCAAAAGCCATTTTGCAAACACAGTAAAAATAAATTACTACACTTAATAACTGAATCTTAAACTTGTCACTATGGCAAACTCTAAGTTATTCCCAGAGCCTTCCCTGGGACTTGGCAAAAGTAGTGGGTGCTGGAGGTAAGTTTTTATGTATGACATCCAGCTTTAGGTTATAACTGTGCAGGCTACAGAGTAAATGTCAAAGGATGAATGGGCCATTGAGAAGTAAATCCGACTCCTCGAGTCTCTTAAATGAGTCTGGAAGGGTTCAGGGATCCATCCGTCTGGTGGGCTACCAATAGAGCTGAGTTGTTAATACAAAAGAATCTGAGGTTATTAATACCAGGCTTATTTGTTTCCCCCGTGTGTGTCTGTATGTGTGTGGAAGAATTTGTTCTTAACATGTCTTTTATTTCGTGTTCCTTTAGTTGTTTTTAAGGGTGCCGTGATGGGACAGCGAGAGCTGGGTGACTTGGCCCGCACTCAGACCCCTGGACACAGAGTCGGAGTGTTTACACTGGATTGGGAATATTTGGGCTCTGACCCAACCGGGAGACGTTTCAGTTAACATCTGGCTTTGCTTACTTGTCCCAAGTAGTAAGTTATTAATGGGTTATTAATATTAGACCCTTCCATTGGTTCACTCTTGTTCTCCTCAAAGTCACATTACAGGTCACCTTCTTTAGAATAAATTTTTCAGCCCTCTCTCGGTACCACTGCCTTTAAATTTGGCATAGGCAGAAACCACGAGGGAACCCAAGCAAAAGAATTAGCAAAGCAACAAAGACACCAAACTAACAAGTTTTTTTTTTTTAAGTAAGGTTGGGAAAAAGAAATTTGTTCACTATTCAAATTGAAGAGGTGAAAACTTTGTGACCAAACGCTAGCATTACTGTAAATCACTCAGAAAGCCCTGAGCAGTTGCCTAATCTGGTAGCATATGTACCTCAATATGCTGTCCTGAAATAAATATGTTATGCTTTTATCCATTTTGGCTTCACAGATTATTTTTGGAGCCAGGTCTAGACAGTCACAATTGCCTAATTAATTTAGGTAAGATCACTTGTGCCTCAGAGCTAGGCATGTATGTATTCCTTGATCCAATGCCAGTCCACTCTTGCCAGAATAATTCACAGGAACATCAGGCCTAATGGCAGAAATGGCCTCAACTGAGAAGCCATTTTCCTGAATGTACCGGGTTCATCAGCACACACATGCTCATGACATCTAAATGTCACAGAAAACATATATGTGCCTCCATCATGACCTACGGGGTATAGTCAGATGAAGTCACTACTTGACTATGAATTATTAGGAAATGGCCCCCCTATTTTTGAAGTGCCTTCATTTTTCTAGAGGAATTCACAGTCTCCTGTGGGGGCCAGTAGCAAATCAAACTTGAACGTGTCATGTTCTCCCCACCTCTGTGGTTTCTACTGAGTCCTCACTCTTTGTTAATTGGACAAAGATACTACTAACCTCTAAGTCTCCCAATTTAAAGGTGAATATAATCAATAGTTCCTGTTACATAGACCAGTGAACCCAAATATACTTAGGTTCTTTGAAAGGGTCCTTATTGAGAGGTGGCCCCATTTAATAACCCTTTTCCCTAGTGGCTGTAAAAACTCAGGATGAGTTTTTACCTCTCACTATCATTATTAGCCAAGCAGTGCATGTGCAGGGACAGTAACATATATTAGGGTTGTATGTGTGCATTTAGAGATATATGTGTGTACGTTGTATACTTGAACAATTGTAAGTGTGAAGACACTCAAAGAAGGCAAACCAAGGTACTCCACAGAAACAAAAGGAACCACTAAGGTTTATTTAGAGCTTTGTGAGTCACGTATATGATTCCAGTCTTCATAAAAACCTTACATTTTTCTCCTTTTCCTTCCCTTCTCCTTCTACTTTTTCTTCTCCTCTTTACTATTTTTCAGCATTGCCAAATAATATTCAGTGGTTAAAATTACTCAGGTGATGAAGAGTGAAGTTGGGCCTTGATGCCAGGTAGACCTGACTCAGAGTCAATCTCTGTTCAGCAAAGCCCTAGCTCTCATGAGGATGGGCATAACTCTAATGTGCTCGCCACCACTGTGGGGAAGCCAGTCTGGTGGAATTAACCCCTTCACATGCATGCACACATGTAGGTCCTGTTTATGAACAGCTATGAGGGAAACAAAGTCACTACTTTTCATGAATAAAGGCAGATTTTGCAAAAACACTTCACGCAATCACCTAATCAGGGCTGCTTCTAGGGTAAGGCAAGGGAAGAATCTAGGGAATAAAGTTTAAGGAAGCACTCACACTCAGGGTCGTACAAGTGCAAGGTCCACAACTGAGTGTAAGCACCACCTTAAATCTTGCCCTGTACCCCCAGGCCCCTCACTGGGCACCTCACTAGCCCCATCCTAGTCCTGACCCTGCATGCAACAATAACCATATGCTTACCACCTTGCTCTAGTTCCTCAGAAATTAAAACTAACCAATGAGATATTTATTTATTAAACATCTACTATGTGTTATATGTAATGGAAAAAGTGAAAAAAATTTTCACGTGTATTACATGTGCCTACACTGGAAAGAATGTTATCCAGCTAGAAAAATAATGCATAATGCATAGGAAACAATCAAAACAGATATTTTGTCAATCTATAAAAGGTCATGGCCATATGAGTTCACAGATGGTGAATTCAGTATGGTGGTGAGTGGGGAGCATTACTAAAGATGTCCTAAAAGAGAAGCCCCTGTACTGTAACTTGTACATGTGTGTGTGAGGCAGGGCTCTGTGGGGAAGACAATGGGACTCCAAGCAAGGGCTGATTGATGTTGTCCACATTGTCCGCAGGAAGCCAATTATGTATTTGAACAGGGGAACAATGTGCAGAAAGCTTTGTGATGGATCGTGCATCATTTTGTTGGAGTGGATCAGGGTGATGGATGGATGGTAGGTCTATCCAAAATAAAAATGTTGTTTTAAAGTGGGGGCACATTAGTTTAAAACTTGTTTTAAAGCTATTACTGCTACAAAATGGTTTTGATCTGGTACAGGAAAATTGCAGTTGGAAGAAAGGAAACAGTAGAGGTTGAAATGTCCAAATCAGGCATCTTATTTATACCATTTTGTCACATTCCCATTTTTCCTGAAGTTGGCTGCACGATGCACTTAGCAGTTGTTGTTGGCTCTGGCCTCCCTATTGTCTGACCCACATGGCTGGCTACTCTGTCACGTGCTGCCTACCTCACTGAGCCGTTTGTGTGGGTGACTCTGGTCTGCCAGACTAGATCTGGAGCCCTGCAAGGTCAGGGTTCAGAGCTCATTCTGGGATGTTCCATCTCTGTAGACTCTGGAAGCAACTGGGTACTTGGAAAACAGTTACTAAGGGTTTCACAGCTGTCTGCTCCGGAGCATAGACGTGGAGAGAAATTGAACTTGATTACCTAATGTGGAAAGGCCTGCATTTCTTGTACTCTGCAACGTTTGGACTGATCTGAATGAAATTTTCAATGGCTAATTTCATTCCTAATTCTTACATGAGCCAGAAAAGTCCACCTGCAAGGGAATGGTTTTTCATTGCCTTTCTTTTGAAAGGGTGAGCACCCCATTTCCTGTCATCAGGAGCAGGAATTGGTTTCTTCTCTAACAGTGGTAGTTGCTTAGAAAGGAAGTCTAGGACTCAGGCTTCTGTAAAAGTTCTTGGCTTGGTGTCAAACCAGTATGAACAATGCAAGACCCACATGTCTACTGATAGACAGATATCTGAGCTGGGGACGCTGAGGCCCAAGACAGTTTATGAAGAAGGTAGAATTATGTAACCCTGTCACTCAACAGGGTTTCTTTCCAGCTCAGTGTGTCCTGGGACTAAACAGTGCACATAGCAACAAAACAAACTGACTGTGGACACTCTTTGCATTGTCAAATGGAACACACTCCACATCTTGATGCATAAATCAGTATAAATGCAGTGGAGTGATGCCTCATTTATTTACCATCACCAGGGAATGGACTATTTATTATAGATAATATTACAAATAACTGAAGCCTACGACTCCAAGTGCCAAAACTTTAAAAAATGTTAACCGCGTAGGATGAAAATCTTTCTAAACATTTTCTACTGTCTTAAACACCATGCTCAGAATATAATTGGACTTTCAATATGTTTGGAGAAAAAGAGTGGAATAAGGAATGGCCAGGCCTAATGCTAGATCTGATGTTTTAATGCTAATGACTAACCAAGATAAACAAAGTGCTTCTACACTTAGTCAATTACTTTATTTGTTAATTGATTGTTTCTTTTACAGAGAGAGAGAGGCAGGGGGAGAGAGAGAAAAAACATTGATTTGTTGTTCCCCTTATTTGTACATTCATTGGTTGCTTCTTATATGTGCCTGACCGGAGATTGAACCCACAATCTTGGTATATCGGGAGGACGCTCTAACCAACTGAGCTACCTGGTCAGGGCAGTCAACTTTTTTTTCTTGTATTTAATATTGAGAGGAATTTTTGGTGGACTGAAGGGATAATTTGGACATTACTGGGGAGAAACTGAAGTCTTATGGTGAAGGAGGCAGCAGGAGAATGTACATATACACACACCACTGGCCCTTGAGCAATGCAGAGTTTGAAGTGCCAACCCCCTTCACAGCTGAAAATCTGTGTGTAAGTTTGACTCCCCCAAACTTAACTACTATTAGCCTCCACTTGACTGGGGGCCTTAATACTAATATAAACAGTTGATTAACACATATTCTGTGCATGTCTTATATATTGTATTCTTACAGTAAAGTAAGCTAGGTAAAACTGTTATTAAGAAAAATCAGGACTTCTGGCCAAGATGGAGGTGTAGGTGGAAATACTGTGCCTCCTCCCACAATCAAGATTAAGGACAACCAGATTTATAAACAATAACACAACCAGAAAACAGAAAATTGAACTACGGAAGTCTGACAACCATTCAACCAGACCGGTAAGAGGGGCGGAGTTGGCAGTAGGTGGAGAGGAAACGAGGCAGGAAAAGGCAGTGGCTGCCAGACCCGGGAGCGCTGGGGAGCATAGGTGGCATGAAGCTTGCAGACCCTAGACGTGGGGAGGAGATGAGCAGAACACATAGGGCACTCAGGGCTATTGGCTGACCTCGGACACACATTCGCGCACAGATAAACTAGGCAAGAGTGGGCAGTGAGACAGACTGCACAGCCCAGGGCCCCAGTGATGGGAAATTAAGCCTAAAAACACCGATTGAAAAGGTGCTGGGAGAGACTCCTAGCGTCACAGGAGAGGTCGTTGGGGAGACCTTCAAGGTCCTGGAGCGTGCATAGGCCTGCCCACCTGGGAACCAGCACCAAGGGGGCCCAGTTTGCTTGTGGGAGGCAGCAGAAGGAACGCAAATCTGAGAGAGTGCAGAACAGGCCCCATTGTTCCCTCTCTGACCCCACCCCCACAGACAGCGTCACAACCCAGCGACGGGTTGCCCCGCCCTGGTAAACACCTAAAACTCCACCACCCAGAGGTAACAGGTGCCACCTGACCAAAAACGACTTAAACAGAAGAACAGTTCAGAGCCCCAGAGCCAATACTTTTAAGCAAGCAAGAGATAGCCAACCTATCAGATGCACAGTTCAAAACACTGGTGATCAGGATGCTCACAGAATTGGTTGATTTTGGTCGCAAATTAGATGAACAAATGAAGGCGTTCATAAGTGAAATGATGGAAAATGCACAGAGAACCAGTAGTGATGGGAAGAAAACTGGAACTCAAATCAATGGAGTAGACCAGAAGGAAGAAACAAACAACCAAACAGAAAAGAATGAAGAAACAAGAATTCAAAAAAATGAGGAGAGGCTTAGGAACCTCCAGGACATCTTTAAAAGTTCCAACATCTGAATTATAGGGTTACCAGAAGGCAAGAGGAAGAGCAACAAGTGGAAAACCTATATGAATGAATAATAAAGGAGAACTTCCCCAATCTGGCAAAGGAAATGGACTTCCAGGAAGTCCAGGAAGCTCAGAGAGTCCCAAAGAAGGTGGACCCAAGGAGAAACACACCAAGGCACATCATAGTTACATTAGCCAAGATTAAAATGGAGGAGTGAATTCTAGAAGCAGCAAGAGATAAGGGGACGGTTACCTACAAAGGAGTTCCCATCAGACTGTCAGTTGATTTCTCAAAACAGACCTTACAGGCAAGAAGGGGCTGGAAAGAAGTATTCCAAGTCATGAAACACAAGGACCTACATCCAAGACTGCTCTATCCAGCAAAGCTATCATTTAGAACAGAAGGGCAGATAAAGCACTTCTCAGATAAGGTCAAGTTCAAGGAGTTCATCATCACCAAGCCCTTATTATATGAAATGTTAAAGGGACTTATCTAAGAAAAAGAAGATAAAAAATATGAACAGAGAAAAGACAGCAAACTCACAGTTATGAACATCCACACCAAAAACAAAAGCAGACTAAGCAGACA
>PVKM010000548.1:0-85713 GCA_004027735.1 Carollia perspicillata
AGTTGTGACGCTGTCTGTGGGGGCGGGGTCAGAGAGGGAACAATGGCGCCTGTTCACCCTCTCTCGAGTTTGCGTCCCCTCTGCTGCCTCCCACAAGCAAATTGGGCCCCCTGGCCCTGGTTCCCAGGTGGGAGGGCCTATGCACACCCCGGGACCTTGCGGGTCTCCCCAGCGACCTCTCCTGTGAGGCTGGGAGCCTCTCCCGGCACCTTTTCAATTGGAGTTTTTAGGCTTTATTTCTCGTCCCTGGGGCCCTGCACTTGCGGTCTGTCTCACTGCCCACTCTTGCCTAGTTTATCTGCACGAAAATGTGTGTCCAAGGTTGGCCAACTGCCCAGCGTGCCTTGCGTGCTCTGCTCGTCTCCTCCCGTCTCCTCCCCGTGTCTGGGGTCCGCAAGCTCCACGCCACCTACGCCGCCTGGCACTCCTGAGCCTGGCAGCCACCACGTTTTCCTGCCACTTTCCCTCTCCGGCGCCTGCCGACTCTGCCCCTCTTACCGGTCGGGTTGAATGGTTGTTGGACTTCCATAGTTCATTTTTCTGTGTTCTGGTTGTGTTATTGTTTATAAATATTTGTTGTCCTTAATCTTGGTTGTGAGAGGAGGTACAGTGTTTCCACCTACACCTCCATCTTGGCCGGAAGTCCCTCCTGTCTATTTTGTACTTAACAATTTGTGCTTATTATGCTGTGTACCTTTCCCCTATTTTCCCCTCCCCAAGTAGTAACCATCCAAATTATCTCCATATCTATGATTCTGTCTCTGTTCTGCTGGTTTGATTTGTTTGTTTTTTACATTCAATTGTTGATACTTGTGAATTTATTGCCATTTTGATGTTCATAGTATAGATCTTCTTCTTAAATAAGTCCCTTGAACATTTCATATAATAAAGCCTTGATGATTATGAATCCCTTTAGCTTTACCTTTTCTGGGAAGCACTCTATCTGCCCTTCCATTCTAAATGATAACTTTGTTGGATAGAATAGCGTAGGTTGCAGGTGCTTGCTTACCATCACTTTGAATACTTCTTGCCAGTCCCTAACCTGCAAACTGTCTTTTGAGGAATCAGCTGATGGTCTTATAAGAACTCCTTTGTAGGTAACTCTCTGATTTTCTCTTGCTGCTTTTAAGATTCTCTGTTTATCTTTAACCTTTGGCATTTTAATTATGATGTGTCTTGGTGTAGTCCTCTTTGTGTCCATCTTGTTTGGGATTCTGAGTGCTTCTGGACCTGTATGCCAATTTCCTTCCCCAAATTAGGGAAGTTTTCCTTCATTGTTTTTTCAAATAAGCTTTGGTTTCTTGCTCTTTCTTTTCTTTTCTTTTTATGATGCAAATGTTGGTATGTTTGATGTTGTCTCACAGGCTTCTTACCCTATTATTGTTTTTTTTAAATAACCCTTTAATTATACAGATAGGAAAACTGAGGCACAGAAAGGAGAAATGCTTACCCAAGATTAAATAGCCAGTTGTAGGTGTAACAGGATTCAGAAGTTACTGTTCCAAATTGCCGCCATAAAAAGACAGAGCTTGAGAGCCTCAGGTCTCTGGACCAAAATAAATGTGCATTAGGGGGATGGGTAAAAAGGTGAAGAGATTCAGAAGTACAAACCAGTAGTTATAGAATGTCATGTAAAATGCAGCATTGGAAATATAGTGAATAGTATTGTCATAACTATGTATTATATCAGATGAGTACTGGATTTATCAGGGTGATCACGTCATAAGTTATACAAATGTCTAATCACTGGGTTGTACTCCTGAAACTAATCTAATATTGTGTATCAACTACAATGTTAAAATAAAAAGAAAAGAAATGAGTAGGTCATTTTTCTCTTTCTCCTTCCAGTCTTTATTACCACCTTCATTTTAGTGCAATACGCCATTAGGAAAAGGCCATCTAGAAGGCCTCCAAAATACATTTCTTTTCCAAACAGGCACTGTGGTATTGCTTACCTTGCTTTCTTCCTACCTTACTCTTTCCTCTCTTAGTTCTCAGGAACTGTTTTTACTTTTCTTCTGTAAGTTACAAGGCTCCATCTACCTCATAACCACAACAAAAGGAGACTCTGGGGAAACATGAACTCTCTCTTCAAGTATCTGAAAAGTTGGCATAAGGAAGAGTGATTACACAAATTGTGTGTGGTCCTGGAGAGGTGAAGTGAGGTCACAGGCATCAAGTCACTGGAAAGCAAGTTTTGGCTTAGTCAGAGCTGAACTATCTCAAATATGCAGTAGAATAGGCAGCCTTGTTATGCCAGCTCCTCTCCCTGGAGAGCTGCTAGCTGAGGCTGGGAAACCTCTTGGAAATGGAACACATTCACTGGGTTGGGAGATGGTATAATTGAAATCCAAGGAACTCCTAAATTGAGGAATTCACCTTTGATTGTCCCATTGAGTCCTGCTACCCTCAGTCCCCAGCAGTTGGCAACAACAGAGTAATCCCTGTCCTCATTTGAAATGATGTCACCATAGACTTTTCCTTGTATTGTTTGCCTCTTCCTGGTAGTGAGGCTTCTGTTCATCTCCCGGAACTGTATGCTTCTATCTAGAGAGGTTTTGCAGCCGGTTCTGGTACATTAATCCATAGACTCCAACAGAGATAACCTTCAAGAGCTGCTTGTGACCATAACAACATTGACTACAACTTGGCATAGTCATCACTGACCTCCTGGACAGGAGAACATTTGGCTATTTTTTTTTCTGTTAGGTTATTGTGTTACAAAGATAGCCTTTGGATTTTGAAATGTGTGAAATTGGATGTGAAGCATCATGGATTGCTTGTGGCTGCAACAGGGAGGATGGGATACTGGGATGAAATTAGTATCCGGCTTGGGATTCCTGCCTGGGAATGGATCAAGCAGCTGAGAGTACTATCCCCAATAAAAGTTGCTAGCTATGGTAGCACAGCCTGGTGAGCCCGGCACAATACCCAAAAGCATAGATGCTTTTTTTGTCATGAATTCATCACAATCTGCCAACAACCTAGGGGCCAATCTGGTGGGCCATCCAGTGTTCAGTCTTGGTGGAAGTAAGAAGGGGCTGACCATCACAAGCAACCCCATTGCCAGGCAGCAAAAACTTAGATATTAAGTGAGGGCTCCAAGCAGGCACCAATTCTGAGTGGGAATTGAGATAATAATAGGGTAGCCAACAGAAGATATAGAGTTGAAACCATGGTTAGATTAAGACAGCAAAAACATGTTAAGGGGCAAGGTGACTATTAGAGATTATGTTTGCAGGAGGGTTTATCATAATGTCACAGGATTTTTTTTTCTCAGTAAAGTTAAGCAGGTATTGGGATTAAGGAGGACCACTGTAGTTCTCCCTGGCTCTCTGGACACTAGATTTGGAAGGAAAACTTTACTCAATCTTCACTGAATGTTAAGGCTGACTGAAGCAGCTATGTCATTTTTATATCTTTGTCAGGATTTGAGCAGGAACTGGACATTCAGGGATTCACTGGGGAGAACTGACAATTGAATGCCAGGACACCAAGGTTGGAGCTGTTACTGGGAGGTCTGGTGACAGACATAGGTTCTTTTTGCTTTGTGTGTATTTGGTTTTTGTGTGGTTAAATGCACATTTTCATATTTTTATGGCTTGGAAGTTAGAGGAGGAAAGTAGTGGTGATTTTAGAGAAGAGAGGAAACTCATTGTGGGCTGTAGCTCTACAGAAAATGAATGGTCTGCAGTGGCTAAGGCTAAACATCTCCAGAGTGGCACAGTTGTAAGAACTGAAATTGTTTTGCCTGAGCAAAGTCAGAAGCTAGATGGACAGATAACATGAAAAGATCACATGAACTAATATGCCTATTCTGGCTCTTACTATGCCAAGGAGACTTCCTGTTCCCATTGGTCACAGTAACACTAGTTTCCTCAGCTCTCAGCCACTCCATCTTCAAGGAAAAAATACCTAGAAAAGCCTGTAACACTAGAGAAATGCACAGGAACTGCAGCTAGCAAACTCTCCATTCAAAATGTCTTTCCTCTCTGTCTCTGGAATGAGACAGCAGCAATTTCCCTTCTTTGTGGCTTTGCTCCGCTTTTTGGGGGCTCAAGTTTCACGACCCTGTCTCTCTCCTCCCTAATTATTTCTGTCTGCCCAGTAGTTCAAACCCTAGCTGAAATGCTAATTCTTCTGCAAAACCTCTTTAACTCCCCTCCACACATACATTGTTTGCTCCTCTAACGTTACTGTCTGCATAGTTTGTGCCTGCCTGGAATTAACTATTTCCCAGGTGTGGATTCTTTTCCTTTGTGCAGTTGTAAGATGCTCAAGAAGAGAGACAGTGCTGCATTCTCTTCTTCCAATTTCCCATAGTGTCTCACCAAAAGATGGCCAGGCAGCCCCCTCTCCCACTGACAAAGTGGGTGCATGGATGGACTCACTAGCTCCACTTGTCTGTCTTTCCCCCAACTAACTAAAGATACCATACAAGGTTTTGGTTAGCTCATGGGCATTGAGAACCTACAGGTCAAGAAGTTCACATGCACATTAAGGCTTGGGTTACAGAGAGAAAGACAGCAGTGGTGTCAAAAATTTGAAGAGGTATGACATATTTTGCATCATTTTGCTCTTTGCTGCATCCAATCTAGCAATACTGATTCATGGAACTCTCACTTCTTTGGAAGTTAGGTAACCCTTTTTTGAGATATGCAGGAACTCTGGCTCAGAGAAGGCAAAGATGGCATGGGCCATAGTTATGAGGCTAGTGGAGACCAAGACATGTCTCAGTATCTCAGCCCTTGGGTTCTGCCTCTGCCTATTTGATCCTTCCACTCTGGCCCCTGCCACAGAACCTCAGCACTTCTCCAGTTAGATTTCAGAAAAGTCTTATATTTGACAACATGTCAACATGTACTTCATTCCTCACCAAATCTGGAGCCCTTTGAGGCCCTTGGGAAGCCAGCCCAGGGCCAGGTATAGAGAAAATGCCTCCTGAATGCTCAGCTGATGTTTTTTGGTGGTCTTACTTTAGAAATTGCTACAGAGGGATCAAACTAGAGATCAATGATTCCCAGCTCTGGGGTGGATCTATGTGGTAAAATCAACATTTATAAACTCCTTTCAATGTGTTTATTTGTGTGTTTCTGTTCTGTGGACCACAAAATAAAACAAAGTTTATTTTTTCATTTTCCTGTTTTGTCTTTTTCGCTTTATTTTTAAGAAGTTGCCTGTTAACCATATGATTTTTCTAAGCCTAGGTCTATCATCATAAGGCTTAGCTCCCATTCACAAAACCTAGTTTTAGTTAGATTTTCTGATTAGCTATTCCATGTTAACCTGTCAGTCACCCTCTTTCCACAAGTGAGGATAACCCCAGAAAGGTTAAAAGAATCTCTGATCTGTTTCTTAAGCATTCTTTAACCTATAAACAACAAGATGTGGCCAGGGCAGACACACACACACACACACAGAGCGTAAGTTTGCTTGCTTCCTTTGTGGCTGATTGATGATCTTTGATACCTGGATGATGTTGATGATGATGATAGTAATAATGAATTTCTGCTTATACCTTAATAAATAGTTATTGATATTGGGTGGCTCCCTTACTGATTCCTCCAGGACAGAAGGGATACAGCTGCTGGCTCTCTCTATAGCCCTATAGCCCCTTCACAAGGTGAAGGGTTGGATAGGAAGTCTTAACACTGTGGTTAAAACAAAAACCAGGATTTCTCAGTGACAGTTTACTGCAGAGTAAAACGCACTGGAATGCCAAGCTCTACACTTCTTATTTCTAGTCCTGGTACTTTAGATAATTATCTTTGTGACCATCCTTAAATTCGTTTCATCCCAAGAGTCCATTTTTCTACCTGTAAATTAGTGGGTGAGGACTGGGAGATGGTAAGATAAAAAAATGCTCTAGAACTCTGAAAGTCTCAGGGCACTGTTGTGTTCTTCAAGCATCTCTAGGGAAGCTGTTCAGTTGCTCTAGCTGTGATTCAAATGTGTCCAGATACCTTCTCCAAGAAGCAGCTTAAAACTCTCAAGATAAAAGGCAGTCTGGAGACCCTTAGCTCCCTAGCCTCTTTTCCACTGCAACTCCAAAGACTGAATTTCATCTCCTTCTTCCTGCAGCAGCAGACTCTGGGATAACTAATCAATTTCCCAAAGCTTCCCCATCCTAAACCCTCTTTGGGCACCATGATCAGTTTCCCCACTAACCTGCCACATCCAGTTACAAAACTGGTACTCCCTAGGTGTTAGACAGAAGTACAGTGTCCCCCTAAGAGGCTGGATGCAGATCCGCGAGGTCATTGCATGTGTTTTTGAGGCTGGTGGCTGGGCGTTGGAGAAAGCGGAGCATCAGCATCACGCTGGGTTCACCCCCATCCCTCAGTAGGGTTCTCAGAGACTCTACAGTGTCTCCTCTTGATTCTCCAACTGGTCCCTACCTCATTGTCCTTGCATAACCCCCAAATTTTTGCAGGCCCTTCCTGGCAACCACTATCTCTCAGGGCCACCCAGGTACCGAATGAGGTCTCCAGGTTGTCAATCAGATCACAAGTCTGTGTGTCCAGTCTCCACCCAGGTCGACACAGCCCCCTCTCAGTTCCCTGTGCCACAGATTCTAGGTGGTGTTTTAGGAACTGGTGCAGAATTTAAAAGGTGAATAGAGAAAAAGGAGATGAAGGTAGATCATGGGAGTTGCTGAAAGACAATCTAAGTCTGGGCTTCCAGATGAAGCAAGAGGGAGGAGGGGGAGCCAGGAAAGAGCAGCGAGAGGAGGGGGCCTGAGACTCTAGCAGTGAAGACTTTGGCAACCCCTTTGGCTCCCCAGCCTGGATGGACAGGGCGGGGGTTCAACCGCAGCTCTCCATTGGCTCTCTCGTGAGCCCCTAGACTTTCTATAAAGGGCGGTTGCAGAAGGCACTGCCCTCACTGGCTCAGAGCACAGCGCCTGCCGGCCTTAGACTGATTCACCGACTGCTTCAAAGCGATAGAAATTTAGTCGGAAAGACTCCCAACTGCGAGAAGAAGGAACGGTGTTGGGCGGGGGGTGGGGGGGGTGGGGCGCCTGGAGCTGCTGTCCGGAATTTGGAACCTGTACTGCCTGCACACCCCAAGCTGCGGAACGTTTGGAGCCAGCCGCATTCGCCAGCCCCTCGCTCGACTGCCCAGCTCAGCTCAGCTCTGCGCACTTGCCCACTCGGAGCCGGTCCAGCGGTTATCTTTTTGCTTTCCTTCTTGCCTGTCCCTTCTACGCTGTCTTCCCACCTACCCCCACCTACTCCCACCCACCTCCATCCATAGCTGCAGGACGTTGAGCTGCATTCGCCCAGCGCTCTGTGGAGACCTCCCCCTCCTCTTCCCCCGCTCTCCCTGATCCAGTAGCTTAAGGATTTTGAGGTTTTCGAAGGGCGTCAAGCTGGAGGCCCCAACTACTGAATCGCCCCAAGGGGCTTTCCCGAACCCCAGCACCATGAGCTATGGGGACGAGCTGACCCCAGAAGCTCTGAGTGTGCCGAGTGGGTTTGATGATCTGATCACCTCCACCACCTCCCAGGTGCTGCAGGCTATTTCTAATGCCGCAGCTGCTGTTGGTAGCTCAGGCCGCGATAACGTGCTTTCCATGATCCATAAGCTACCTGACCATATCTCAAACATGGGCAACCTGGCTGACACGTCAGGTCCCATGGCTTCAGAGATGGTGTCCCAGGATGAGCCGGTACAGTTCTGGCTAGTAATAGGGTACACCGTAGTGGTATTTGCTGCCATACTAGGCAATTGGGTCTTAAACCATGTGATTATGAAGTACAAGAAGATGCACACTGCCACTGGCCTCTTTGTCGTCAACATCTCCGTGACCAACATGATGCTGGCTTTTCTCAGCTCTCCCTTCACCATGGTAAGCTGGATGTTGAGGAGGGCAACCTGGGGCTTGGGCCATGAGAGCAGAAACTCAACTTTGCACCTGTAACAGAGAGCTGCACGGTGGGAAGGAGCGCTAAAGCTGGTAGGGTTGATTCGGAAAGTGCGTAGATACAGGGATGGCTGACAGACGTTGTAAATGGTTTGGAACTTGGGGTTGTGGGAAGCTACAGGCATGATTGTGATTGCGTTGCTGAATTAATCCCCTGCCTTAGCAGAGGCTGAGAGATTTAGGTGGCTCAAGGAAGCATTGGGGGTAGGTGGGGGACCTGTTTCTGGTGAGCTTTGTCACAAACACCTAATATGTTTCCTCATCTTTCAAATGGGGGTGGGGAGCTACAGGCATGATTGTGATTGCGTTGCTGAATTAATCCCCTGCCTTAGCAGAGGCTGAGAGATTTAGGTGGCTCAAGGAAGCATTGGGGGTAGGTGGGAGACCTGTTTCTGGTGAGCTTTGTCACAAACACCTAATATGTTTCCTCATCTTTCAAATGCAGTGCTTGGAGTGGAAGGTGGCTAGCAATTTTTGTGATTTGGGATCTGCGTCTTATATCTGGGCTGTTTCTGTGGCGGGGGGCGGGATGGAAAGGGCATGAAAGCTGCAGTGTGAAAATGTTCGCTTCCTCAGATAATAATGCCAACAGCTTGATGAGGCTAAGAGGTTTCTCTTCCTGTGTTTTTGAGCTTTTAAGAGAGGAGTACCCAGGGCTGAGTTCTTGTGCCTCACTATGTCCTTTCTCCCACAGGTGCGCTATCTGTGTAATTCCTTGGTGTTTGGGAAGATGACATGCCACCTCAGTCGTTTTGCTCAGTACTCTTGTGCCTATGTAACTGTGTTGACCATGGCTGCTATTTCCCTGGATCGACATCGGGTATGTGTTTCCCAGGGCTCTTTGGGTCTTATAATAGGGTAGGTTTCTCTTCTAGATAGATGGAAGGAGCTGACAACACAAATAATTTAAAATGTTCTTTGAGTTCCTTGAGACAATCTATGTGAATAAAATTTTGCCTAATTTAGGATTGCAAAAATGTGAGTTACAGATTTTAACCATATCAAATCTTATATAATAAGATTACCATCATCTTTGATATGTTGCTATGGAAACAGAGATGCAACCATAAGCAAACGATGAAAAAAAGTGTCCTTCTCCTTTGGAAAACATTTTTTATTTGCTGCATTGCAGAATGAGCTAAGGGGGAAAAACAGAAAAAAGATGAGTCAGAGGAGGGTGTGGCTTCAGGGCTAGTGGTGGGTTGAGTCTGGGAGGTGGGCTTGCAGTCTGTGAGTGAGAGCTGAGCAAATGAAGTAGAAAGAAATTGAAGATTAAGGAATAAGGAGTTGGGAGGAGGGATAGAAGTGCCTTAAAAGGAAAGAGGTGGTGCCAGGGTGAGTAGCTGGGAGGGACTACATTGTAAATCAGTTGGGAGGGAGCCAGGAAACAAGTGAGGTGGGAGGAACATAGAGGGAGATTGAAGGGGTTGTGGCTAGAACCAGATGAAGAGGGGCATGGAGAAATCTAGGTGATAAGAGAGGAAGGAAGATGGGAGAGGGCCTAGTGGAAAGGAAGGAAGGAAGGGAGAGGAAGGAACAGAGGAAAGATTGACCATGGAGAGAACAAGATGGGAATGGATGGAGGAATAAGGGAAAGTGGCATAAAGGGAACCAAGTGGGAGAAAGGATGGAGGAATGTGGAGTGCTCACCATCAGTATACGATAAAGAAAAAATAAGTTACACTTGGACATCCATCCCTCTTCTCCACTGAACTCCCAACTTGGAGACAGAAACTTTCAAAACAGTCCACTTGGATTCCTATCTTCCAATTGAAATGTTCTTTACACTAACTAATTTTGCTGTTTCACAAAACAAAATGTCACTAATCTGTCAACAGAACTAGTACCCAAAGCACATTGCTCACCCACCTGCCAAGTCTCTGCACTTTTGCAAAGAATCTCAGTTGAAGAATGACTAGTAAGTAATCTTAATTTAAATTTTTGAATTGGGCTGTGGTCTTTTCTTTTAGGTGATGCTATATCCCCTGAAGTCCCGAATTACTCCAATGCAAGGCAATGTTTGCATCATTCTCATCTGGATTGTGAGCACCTGTGCTGCTTTGCCACATGCCATTTACCAAAAGCGTTACCAAGTGGAGAATGGGTAAGAGGAACACAGGATGGCCAGTTTCTGGATTGCAGCAACCCATGACCTTGGAATCCTCATGGAATAAGGGGAATGGAATAGGGGCTGAAATAGCAAATTTCAAAACATGGGTACACGAATACATTTCTCTTAACTGGAATTTATTAAGAGTACCCAGGAGGTCTTGTGTCAGTGGGTTGTTAGGTATATCACTTTCTGTTTGGGGAGTCAGTGAACCCTAAAGCTCCCTGACTTATAACTCTAATCTTTAGTCCTAGCACAGGTATTAATTGCTAATATTCTCTTCCTTATGGCCTGTCTGCCATATAATACCTGGTTGTGAGGCATAGGAAAAAGAAAAATTACTTTAATGTTTCTCTTTCTCTGTTTCTCTTATAACCTAGAAACATAACTGAAGAAAATGTCTGCCTTCCCAGTTTCTCGTATACTTCAAAATCCACGTGGAAATACCTTGACCTAAGCACCTTTTTGCTCTTCTTCATTTTACCATTGATGGTGCTGATGGTCGTCTATGGTCATGTGGCCAAGAAGCTGTGGATCCATAACGCTGTTGATGACATCAACATCCACACCTACATCTGCCAGCGTGGAAAGAAGAAGCAGAGCCTGAAGATGCTGATGATAGTGGTGCTTGTCTACACTATCTGCTGGCTTCCCCTCAACCTCTATCTGGTGCTGCTTTCCAGTGAATCCATTTCAAGCCACAATGGTCTCTACTACTTCCTCCACTGGCTAGCAATTAGCAGTTCATGCTACAATCCTTACATCTATTGCTGGCTCAGCGATAGCTTCCATATTGAAGTTCAGAAGGTCATCATGGAAATCCAGAAGATGCTGCTAGATGGAATCAACCGCCTGAGAGGGGAGCATCGCCAACTGAGATCTCTCCCACCCACTCACTGCCCTGCTTGGGTGGACCCCAATCCTGGAGTGCCCAAATTCCCACGATTCAAAGATTTCGATGAGCTACCCAGTCCCCCTCCATCCCCAGAGGTGGAAACCTCCTTTCTCTACCCACCAGTGCCTAGAGTTTAAGCTGCCCAGACCGCGATAGATTATCCATCCTCAAAAACTCAGATAGGGTGGTACCAAAATAACTAAGTTTCATTCATTTTTCATGGCAGGGGGAGTGGAGAAAAGGGTTGGAACTTGAGGGATGGGGGCCATGTGAGGAACCATGTGTCTCACTTGCTGTTTCATTTTCTTCTGTCTTTTCTCCTGTTTCCTTCCTAAGTCTTCCTTCTCCTAACAGTGAGTAAATATTCGATATCCACGCTCATCAGAGATGTTTTTATATAACTCAAATGGAAGTTATGCTCTGACTTGGGATCTCCTGAATTTCATCTCTGATTCTGGAGTGTTCCCTTCTCCATTCTTTGTGTGCCCACCTGGCCATGACACTTGTCTTCTAACATCTTAGACATTATCTCAGGAGCTGCAAGAGTACCCAGAGAATCTTATTTATATTTTATTTAGATGGATAAGAGGTCAATGTCTATATCATGTCCAAAATATTCCCAGAGAAATGACAGAAGAGAAATGTATATTTCCTGAAATTTAATTGGGCTTTCTGGGAACTTAGAGCTCCCTATAAATGCAAGTAGTCTAATCTCCTTATGGCAGAATGAGAATGAGAAATCTTACAGAAAATGACAAGGCAGTTAAATGGCTCACTCCTCATTACCTGGGTTATTTCTCCAGATTGCAAATACAATAATTTGACGATAGCTTTCCTTTAAATGCAGTGACAGTTTAAGTGCTCAAGTGAGTACTGCAAAATCCAAACTACTCTCCCAGTATTTTTAAAGATGCATTTATTTATTTATTTATTTTTAGAGAGAGGGGAAGGGAGGGAGAAAGGGAAGGAGAGGCATCAATGTGTGGTTGTCTCTCACATGCCCTCTACTGGGGACCTGACCTGCAATCCAGGCATGTGCCCTGCCTGGGAATCTAACTGGTGACCCTTTGGTTCGAAGGCTGGCACTCAATCCACTGAGCCACACAAGCCAGGGCCAATTTTCCCAGTTTTTTTACCCTACATTTAACATCATACTTTGTCTCATGTAAGCCTGTGCTGTCTAGTCTTGTCTTTTTTTTTTTTTTCTGGAAAAAAAAAGTGTAATGTGTTCACTGTTGATTCGTTTCCATCTCTCTAGCCTATGAGGATTTCAACTTAAGAGAGATGAGGAGGAAGTAACTATCTGCCATTGCCTTTCACGTGGAGACAATATTATTAAGGCTCTTTGAAGGGTATAGCTTGTGTGTGTCAGGAAGATGCCAAGATGAGGGTGAGTTTTCTTTTCTCCTTCTCGCGATTTCCTCACTCATACCCTTGTTTTCACCCTTTTTATCTTCATTTTTTCCACTCCTCCCCTCTATTGACTCTCCCAGGCACCTTCTCCTCCTCAACTTTCTCTATTCAACCTTTTCCTTCCTCCTACAAATTCCTTCCTTCCTCCTACCCTCTTTCAATATCTCCTTTGTTCCCTTCCATCCCTCCTTCCTCTACTTCTCTTCATCTTGTCTTCTCCCTTCTTCTTCATTCCTTTTCCCTTTTAATTATTTCCTTTTCTCACCCCCTTGCTCATTATCCCTCCTCTTCTTTCTCCAGCTTCCACATTCCTCCTGAGTCTCTTCCTTCTTCAGCACCACTCCTCTAATTCTTTCTTCTTTCTTTATTCTCCCTCCATTATCTGTTTATTGTTCACTTCTTTGAACCCTGATGCATAGTTTAAATTACTGCTTTCTCATTGAATTTTAGCTATTATCCCTCAATTCCCTCCCATATTTCTCTTTTATCTTCTCTTCAAAATTAAGACTTCTCTCACCCTTAGTGGAAACCTGGGAATCTGGGAAGATGCAACCTCTGGATTTAAACTTTGCAGTCTCTACCCTGCTCCATAGGTGTTCGTATGGGATGTGTACTAGTCAGAGTGAATGGTGATCTATGATTACATTTTTCTCTTTTATATTTCTTTCTCACTTAATTTGAACTATCAGAAGGTGGCTGCCCATTGTGCCTTCCTGGGGAATAGGATGGCTCACTGTGGGTTTATAGAGGAAATAGTCCAGACTTAGGCCATAGCCTCTGTGTCTGCTGGGAAGTGAATACCATTCAGTGGCACTGAAGAACATGACCTAGTTTACTTTGGAGGAATTGTGCTCAGTAGGAAGTTTTCTTCTCTAGCCACTCATGCTTCTTTTTTAAAAAATCCTTTCTATTCTACAGCATTTTAGCTATTTCTCATTTCCCCTCTCTTTCCAACAGTTCCACCCCAAAGAATCAAAATAACTTAAAAATTTAAAATAACAACAATAACAACAAACTTATAACTGCAGGATAACCCTGGAGATTCTTAGAAGTTCCAGGACCAGCTAATTGGCTTCAGACTTTCACTGCTGCATTGGCTGTGAACTTCATAGTGACTGCCCAAACCCACTGGCTTTAGCAGTTTTGAGAACAAGCTATCATCATCTCTTTAGAGTGTATGTGTGCTTCTGCTGCCATCTCTTTCTCCTCAATCATCTTCACTTTCTTCTCTTCATCTTAATCATTCTCTTTTTACCAAGGACATATTATTCAAAGTTCTTTGAATCTTTGAGTTTCCTCTGGAAAAGGGCGAGCCTGGGGCATGAAGCAGATTAACTGGAGTTCAGCTTCTGGTTAGTCATCCTACCTGGTGACAGCAAAAATTAGATTTTTTTGAAGTCAGAGCTCCAGCTATCTATGAAAACTTTCCATACTTGCAAAATCCTTTCTTTTCAGATGAAGAACAATTTGAGAGTAAAGAGGTATAGTTTTATCTCTGTTTCATTCTATTTTAACTGTCATGGATGAATCCTTGATCTCCTCTTCCTTTCTACCCTCACCACCAAAACAAAACAAAAACCAAAAATACTACCAAAAAGAAGACAAAGCAAATGAAATATATCCACATAAGTACATGACTAAATATTTAGAGAAGTCCTAGACTAAGGACATCTGCTAGTGGCATCATTGTAAATTTCACATCCACCTTTCAGCTTCAGCTGTTTTTGAAATTAGTAGTCTTTGTGAGCTCTGCTGGTATCTTTTTTTCCCTCCTTATGTAAACCCTCATTCTTCTAAGGACAGAGTTGTCTTTCTCATTCTCCTTTTGGCAGGATGGATAAATCCCAGGGCAATCAAGCTGACTTTCTAAGGCTCTGCTTCCACATGAGGAGGACAGAGTGAGATTGCCCTGCCATAGCCAGTGCTTCGTGGAGGAATATACCTTGCTCTAATACGCTTCTTTACCTGCTTAGACTTAAGAGAAATTCAGATAAGAGTGTCATTGTAATTTAAATGACTATTTTGCTATTGTATGTTCACCTAATGTTCTCTCATTCCCAGGAAAACCCCTCCCTATTCCCCACCTTTATCCTCCAAACAGTTAAACTTCCCCCCAGTAAGGCTGGAGATCTGAAATGTTTCATGTTTGACAGATGATCCAGCTTCAATGTTTGCTGCTGCCTTGACTTTACCTACACATCAGCTTTGGTGATGGACAGGATGCTTGAAGAATTGGGCCTCTCAGTAGTTTGAGTTTTTCTGGGGTTTGCTTAGATTTTTTTTCAGCAGCAACTAATCTGAACTCAACATCCAGCTAAGTCTGGGGGTGCTACTAATGTAAGTAGTTTATGACTAGGGGGGCTTATTTGGTTGGAATATGGTGCTAATGAGCACTAGGTCTTAGGCTCTAACCCATGTGCAGCCATTTAGCTTTGTGGGTTTGAGCATGGTGCTAAAGAACTATGGGATTGTGGTTTCAAAACCTATGTGTGTCTGTTTACAGACTGCACCACTCACCCGGGCCAGCCTTTTTCTGAACATGGGTTATCAGCCATCTGAAAGACCCAACAAAACTGTTCTTTGAGTAGCCCTGAAAATTTCATTTTCACTTCTGGAGAAACAGTTTAAAGTTTATTACCTAATGATAGTGTATTAGCAGTGTCATCTTCTCATCAGAATGACACCACTCTTGAAATGTATAGTTGGACAAAGAATAATAGCAATGGTGGATGGGAGAAATTGCCCAGTTCTCCCCTTTTACACATCCAAATGCACATACCAGCCTTTGTCCAATGTCATGTAACTGTATCTTGGTCCAATCTGGAACATTTAAAGAAATGCTTTGATGAGATTAAGATCTACATACAGCTAATCCAATGTCCCAACTCACTGGGACAGGTTGAACCAGAGGAATTTATCCCCTGACACATACATCTGGAATGCTGGTAATCAATTTTATATGTTAATCACTTGTGTATGTGTAATGTAGATTCACTCTTAGGTGTTCTGAACTGAAGACCTCTTTCACTGAGGATTCCTTCCCGTCTTCTTATCTTTGTATGCTGTCACATACACACTCACTCATACATATGCATGCATTCACATGTATACACAAACACATACACATATTTATACACACATGCACATGTGTGAACACACATGTACCCACATATATAAGCACACACAAATGTACACAGATTGCATTTTAATAATGCATATTTCAAATCTAAATTTTTAATTTTTAGTCATTCTTTCAGTCAATTATCTGTTTGAATAAATGGACTCTGATCTTTTCAATAACTTCACCATTTCTCTGGGTGATTACATGAATATTTTGTACATTGTTGTAGTTGCTGACCCTAAGTTATTAAAATCTGTGCAGCACTCACATATCTGGCCTTATAACATGGTAAGTGTCCTACTAACAAATACCAATTGGATATTTATTACTCTAAAGAAAATATACTTTATTTTATGGTTAAAACACATAAAAACAAACCCTTAAAGGAGTAGGAACTTGAATACACATGAGCATAAACAATTTATGCAGACAAATTACAAAATGTACATAGAACATACACATATACACAGGCACACACACAAAAAACACATAGCTGCAAGAAACCCTTATGATAAAAGAATCTTGCTGATCTATGTCAGAAAAGGGAATAAATGCCTAAGTTGTAATTTTATATAGCAATTGGGGATTCACAGACATTGAAATCTGTGGGCTCAGACCCTTGTTAGGAAGAACAGAAGGCTAAAATTCATTTGCCTACCTTGTGATGGATTTTTAAAACTTGAGTGTTAGTTTTGCTACAGGAGAGGTACATGCCTTAATATCAGCAAGTGACTACCTACAATCATAATTACAAATTTGGACCATCCACTTCCTACTTTGCCATTGCTGAAGGCTGTTGACATCTCTAGACTATGAGACAGAGCCTCATTGATGGACACTGTTTTCCTCTGGGCCACATGAGGAAGGAAAGGAGATGGACCCAGTCTGAACAGTTTGAGAGTGGGGGTGAAGTTATTTATTCTGATAATTCTTGTTCAGAGAGTTTTCTGTGTCTAGTTCAAATTTCCTTCCCTTGTAATAGTAATAGAACTATTGTATATGTGATGATGACTTTGTGATTCTCAAAGTAAGATCTTTTGGTATTTTTCAACGTGTTTGTTGTCAATGTTTTCCCCCATACTGAAAAACTAGACTGTCAAGGGGTCTGAATAAGACTGCAATTTCATTTGCAAATATGCTGGTGAATGGGTATATACTCTAAAACAGCAAAGCACTGGATCAACCATAGTTCTGCAGTTTGGAAAGAAACCATTTTTATCTCCTAGGGAAAGCTTGATGCTGAAGGAAAATAGCCTTATCTGGATGTCCAAGGTGGGTACTGAGGAAAAATTGCCGATTTCAGCTTGAAGTAATTTTCTTGACATAATAGATGCAGATTCTGGAGGAAGTGCCCACACTTAAATTTATGTAAATAGATATGTTAACTAGACTAGTTGAAATGTTGTAGTGGAATTTACAATTAAGGAGTAAATCTACCTATTCTTTTGGGATTAGATCCTACTACAAATAAAGCTGTCATTGATTTGAGTATTTTTATGGCACGATCTCAGAAGACATCCAGGAGACACAGATCAAGCTGGCCCACAAGGCCTTTGCTCCACAGGATTTTGCCACTGAAAAACACTGATCTCAAGGTGGTTTAAAGCCTTGATAAAGAATTGGGAAACTGTGAATACCTTATTGTTGCTTTAACCAAGAGGTTACATTTGTGAAGAACTTTGTACATGCAACTTGGAACTCAAGTAGTAAGGTTTAGTATTTAGAAATCCCTCAGTAAAATAAAATTTTAAATGCAAATCAAATAGAACATAAAATATCCCATACAGAAATTGATCCCTTAGACTTTATAAGGTAGTTTGTGAAGTTTACTTTCTACTCCAGCATCTGCCTAAGCAGTGCTTCTTCGTCCCTCCGAGATGAAAATAAACTTGGTACTTTAATGACTTTCAGCTTTTCAGCCTTTCACACTGCTCTGTCCTTGTCTACAAGCTCTGTGGAATGATGGAAACATCCTAGGTATTAGTGCACTCATACTCTATACTAGCTACATGGTGTAAACCTAGTTGTCATGTGGCTGTGTGGGAATGAAGATTCCCATGGAAGAAGAATGTGAATTTTCCAGTTTCTGTATGCAAGCTGAAGCAACAGCGTTTAAATGGCACAGGAAATAAAGCTACCTTCAGAGATATTGAAAAATTTCAATGGGACATCCTTACAAAGGGGAATGGAGACATTTCACCTTGTTACAACAGGAGAATGGACATTATTTTGGGTTTCCAACAGGGATCCTATGTTAACTTATTTTCTTGTTACTGTGCTTTAAATATGCTCTACTAATATCCCTATTCCTCTGTACCCTCATTTAATGTTTGATTGTGGTTTGTGGGTTGGGTTGGGGTGGGACCACAGGGTAGGGCATAGTGTAGTGGGTGGGAATATGGGAAGTAGGAGTAGATTAGAATATATATATAATATAGGTATTCACACACTAAATAAAAATATTTGTTTAAAGCACTTCCAAGCTCTTCTTACATGAGTGGATCTGGTTGGCAGAGGGTGGGGGTGTTGCTTAAATTAGTGGGTATTTATGATTCATAGTACCTATCATAAGTGTCAACTGATTATTGTTGGCACAAATTCAACAACGGGAATGCCCAATTGGGGGCGTGGTTAAGAAGGAAAACTTATTCAGTGCAAACATTGATACAGCATGGCTGTGAAAACAGCATGGTTGTGAGGTGGTCCTGGGGCCAGGCTGGTCTGTTCCACCATGGTCGTTACATTCCACACCAGTCCAGTGATTGATCACTCTTGTCATGTGCGACATCAATGCTTCAGTTCTAGCAGAGCGAAAAGCAGTCTTTAGTCTTATGAGGAAAGTGCTTTGGAGCCAGAGGGGAGCTGACTTGCCTGGACAGAAGTCCCTGCCCCTGGTTCCTGATCACCCTCACGCAAATGAGGATGCCAAATCCTCATAGTTTGATTGGTCCAAAAGGCACTGTCCTGACTGGTCCGAGTAGAGCCACTCTGATTGGTCAGAGCTGTGCAGCTCTGATTGGTTAGGGTGTCTCAGTCCTATTAGTTGGAATAGGACTCCAGGAAATCCTTTGTAAGGGCTTGCTCAGATGGCAGAAATGCAGTGCAGGAAGGCAGTTCCGTGAAGACAGGTTTCTCTGTGAGTGCAGTTTGCTATAAAAGGCCCTTGTGCAGAAATGGCTGCTAGGCTTTTTTTGGTTTTTTTGAGTGCTGTTAGCTACCAGAAGCTCTTCTTGGTCCTCAGACTTTACATAAATTAACATCTATTGAAAACTTTTTTTAAATTTTATTTATTTATTTATTTTCAGAGGGGAAGGGAAGAAGACAGGGAGAGAAATATCAATGTATGGTTGCCTCTTGTGCGTCCCCTGCCAGGAACTGGCCTGTAACCCAGGCATGTGCCCTGACTGGGAATTGAACCTCGATCCTTTGGTTTGCAGGCCCGCACTCAATCCACTGAGCTACACCAGCCAGGGCCCATCTATTGAAAACTTTTTATGTGCTAACCATGTGGGTATTGAAGTGGGAGTGGGTAGGAGTAGAGGTATGACAAAGAAGCAAATTCCTTGATCTCTGCTTTGAAAAAGCTTCTCGTTAGCAAATAAACAGCTTGCCCATGATAACACTAGGGAGTCAAATCTCTACCTGCTGGTTAGCAACCAGAAAAGCATGTTGGAACCTCAATGGGAAGAGTAACAGATTCCCAGAATGGGTAGGATAAAGTCTAGAATGTCTCTATGCAAGGAAGATGCCTCACTCGATAAAAACCAAATATAAGAATTCTAAGGTTTAAATCCAGTAGGAGAATTTCCAGATGGGAACGAGTAGCTAACCAAGTGGCCAGACTTTGACTCCCTGAACTTACCATTCCTGAAGCATCTTTTGCTTGAAAAGCACTGCAACAATCACCCTTGAGCCCCATAAGGGCTCTATGCCCTTTGTGTAGTCTGACATTCCATTTGTTTGAACCTTGATTTTTTTTTTATTTAAAGATTTTATTGATTTATTTTTAGACAGATGGGAAGGGAGGAAGAGAGGGAAACATCAATGTGTGGCTGCCTCTTGAGTGCCCCCTCACTGTGGACCTGACCTTCAACCCAGGCATGTGCCCTGACTGGGAATTGAACCAGCATCCGTTTGGCTCACAGGCTGGCACTGAATCCATTGAGCCACACCAGCAGGGGCTATGCTCTGACACTAAACTCTTTGGGAAAATTTTAGCTTTTCTTGCATGTGCTAGAACAGAACAACTGAGGGATACACATAATGTATTTAAAAAGCATAAACATGAGTTAACAAATTCCCAGCCTCAGATCCTAGAGTTTCCAGCTTTCTCTCTAACCTATTCCCAGGACTTTCAGTTCTGTTCTCTTATATATAATAACTGAGATATCTATCATCAAGGTCCAAGACTAACCCTCCTTACAAAAACCTTACCTGAATTCCCAGTTTCCAAGTTTCTGACTTGTCTTTGCTTGAAGGTCATCATGATAATATCTCCTATAAAAGAGATTCCTCCTGGGCAAACATATCTTATAAGTATTGCCTCACTGTAAGTGTCACACAGTGTCACATACCATCAAAAAGTTATTTTGCAAATCAAAGGTACATACATTTATTATAATAAGCCAATAACCTTTTTGTTAAAACACACCTGGATATAAATAAACTTCAAGACTTAAGTCAAAAAGAAAGCATGGCAATACAATAAACACTGACGATATTCTGTCAATACAAAAGTATTTTAAAGTTTAAACAGACTCAGAATGTGTGGAACATTTTGCCATTAGCAAAAACACGCAAAAAATTGCAATTGGAGTTTATCTGTAAACTCCAGTTTTATGCTGTATACTGCTAACTTTGCTAAATGGTTTTGACCCAGAAAGTTATTAGTTTTTTATTTAGCTTTACTTTGAACAAAAGACAATTCTGTGTAGATACAGTGATAAAAATTGTCAAACAGAAAATAAAGGAAAAACACATTTTAGAAAACTTGCATTTATGCTGCTTATTTTACAATAATCATGTTAGCAAATTTGTGTAGTTTTTTTACTTCATTCTTAATAATTTTATGCAAAGAGTAATCATGTGGGGTATTATTTAGAGAGGTCATCTGAAACTTTTATCTTTTCCTTCTCTGTATTTCTCTTAATAGATTTTTTTATCCACTTGTATTAATTGGTTAGATGACATGGAAATTGGCAGCTAATCTTAGCCAACCAGTTACTATATCAAAGCCAAGCAGTTACTATATCAATTACATGATGAAAAATTATTGTAATGTCTTCATCTTTAAAGCTGTTGAAGATCAGAGAGCTAGCATACTAACTCCTGGCATATTTACAAGCAACATCAGATGATGTAGACATATTTTAAATATCATATCAGATCCTGGTAAAACTGGACTCAAAGAGGTTTTGCGAAGTGTTGAAAGCATGATTTTGTTACTTTATGTATTTTATTTTGAGCACTATTCTTGTTTTTCAAGTATTTTAAATGTGATATTTAAGTATAGTTGGTACACATTACAGAGTTTCAGGTGTAAAATATAGCAATTTGACATTTATATACCTTACAATAGGATCATCACATTAAGTCTAGTAAAACTCTCTCGCCATGCAAACTTAGTACAATATTGTTGACTATATTCCCCTTTAACTTTTTCACCCATTCCCCACCTTTCTCCCATTTGGAAATCATTCATTTGATCTGTTTCTATGATTCTTTTTCTGTTTTGTTCTGCTTATTCGTGTCTTTACATATTCTACATGTAAGTGAAACTATATAGTATTTGCTTTTCTCTAATTTATTTCATTAAACATAATGGCCCCTAGGTCCATCCACATTGCTGCAAACAGAAAAATTTTCATTTCCTTTTTTTAAAAGACTTTATTTATTTATCTATTCTTAGAGAGAGGGGGATGGCGAGAGAAAGACGGAGAGGGACATTGATGTGTGAGAGATACATCAATTGGTTGCCTTTCACAAGCTCCCAACCAGTAGGGCCCACATCTCAAACATGTGCCCTGATTGAGAATGGAACCTTTGGTTCACAGTCCAGTGCTCAATCCACTGAGCCACACCAGCCAGGGCTCATTTCATTTTTTATTGTTACATAATATTCCACAGATAGACAGATGGACAGATAGATAAAACATCATGTCTTTCTCCATTCATCTATCAATGAACATGTAGGTTTCTTGACTATTGTAAAGAATGCTGCAACAAACATAGGGGGACACATATCTTTTTGAATATGGGATTTTGTTTTATTCAAATAAATACCTAGAAGTAGAATTGCAGGGTGTATGGTAGAGCTATTTTTAGATTTTTGAGGAATCTTCTTGTTTTTCATAGGGGCTATACTTTCAGTCCCACTAATAGTGCACATAGGTTTCCTTTTCTACACATGCTCACCATCAAGTTAGTTGTTGACTTTTGGATAACTGCCATCCTGGCTGATGTGAGGTGTTATCTCATTGTGGTTTTATTTGCATTTCCCATAGTCATGTTGAGCATCTTTTCATGTCTCATAATTATCTGTATGTTTTATTTGGACAAATGTTTCATGTCCTCTGCACATTTTTTCCCATCAGATTATTTTTTTGTAATGGAGTTGAATGAGTTACTTATATATTTTGGTTATTAACCCCTTATCAAATTTATTACTTGCAATATTTTCTCACATTCAGTAGGGCATCTTTTGGTTTTGTTGATGGTTACATTCACTGTGCAAAGACTTTTTACTTTGATGTAGTCCCAATTATTTATTTATTTTGTTGTTCCCATGCTCAAGGGGACATTTTCAAAAACATATTAATAAGACTGATATCAAATAATTTACTACTTAAGTTTTCTTCTAGGAACTTTGTTTTGGATATACATTTAGGCCTTTAATACATTTTGAGTTTATTTTTGTATATGATCTGAGAGAATGGTTGTTTTATTTTTGAACATGCATTTGTTCAGTTGTCCCAACACAACTTATTAAATAGATTGTCATTTTGAAATGGTGTGTTTTTGACTACTTTGTCATAGATTAAATGACCATATAAGTGAGGGATTTTCTGGTGTGGGACTCTGTATTTTCTTCCATTGATTGATATGTGTCTATTTATGTGCTCATACCATACTGTTTTGATTACAGCTTTGCAATATAGTTTGAAATTAGTAAGTATGATATGTCCAACTTGGTTGGTCTTTCTCCACATTGCTTTCTCTACTTGTGGTTAAAATTTATACCTAGATATTTTATCCTTCTTTCTACAATTGTAAATGGTATTTTTCTAATTTGTCCTGATTGTTCATTATTTGTGTATACAAATATGGCAGATGTCCTATACATCATGTTTCCTGTTACTTCACTGAATTCATTTATTCTATTAACTTTTCATGGATTCTTTAGGAATTTCTATATATAGTAATGTGTCATCTGCAAATAGTGACAATTTCTTAATTTCCAGTTTATATACTTTTCATTTGTTTTTCTTTTTTAAATATATTTTATTGATTATGCTATTACAGTTGTCCCCTCTTCCCCCTTCACTCCCCTCCATCCTGCACATCCCCTCCCACACACATTCCCCCCTTTAGTTCATGTCCATGTGTCATAAGTTCCGTAGCTTCTACATTTCCCATACTATTCTTACTCTCCCCCTGTCTATTTTCTACCTACCACCTATGCTACTTACTCCCTGTACCTTTTCTCCCTCTCTCCCCCTCCCACTCCCCTGTTGATAACCCTCCATGTGATCTCCATTCTGTGGTTATGTCCCTGTTCTAGTTGTTTGCTTAGTTTGCTGTCATTTTACTGTACATGGTTTTTGTCTTATTTTTCTTAGGTAAAAGAAAAACTTCTTTTCCGTTTACCATTTCATATAACAAGGGCTTGGTGATGATGAACTCCTTGAACTTGACCTTATCTGAGAAGCACTTTACCTGCCCTTCCATTCTAAATGAAAGCTTTGCTGGATAGAGCAATCTTGGATGTAGGTCCTTGCCTTTCATGACTTGGAATACTTCTTTCCAGCCCCTTCTTGCCTGCAAGGTCTCTTTGGAGAAACCAGCTGACAGTCTGATGGGAACTCCTTTGTAGGTGACTGTCTCCTTATCTCTTGCTGCTTCTTGAATTCACTCCTCCATTTTAATCTTGGATAATGTAATTATGATGTGCCTTGGTGTGTTCCTCCTTGGGCCCAACTCCTTTGGGACTCTCTGAGCTTCCTGGACTTCCTGGAAGTCTATTTCCTTTGCCACATTGGGGAAGTTCTCCTTTAATATTTGTTCAAATAACTTTCCCACTTGTTGCTCTTCCTCTTCTCCTTCTGGTACTCCTATAATTTGGATGTTGGAATGTTTAAAGATGTCCTGGAGGTTCCTCAGCCTCTCCTCATTTTTTTGAACTCTTGTTTCTTCATTCTTTTCTGATTGGATGTTTCTTTCTTCCTTCTGGTCCACTCCATTGATTTGAGTCCCAGTTTCCTTCCTATCACTATTGGTTCCCTATACATTTTCCTTCATTTCACTTAGTGTAGCCTTCATTATTTAACCAAATTTGTGACCAAATTCAACCAGTTCTGTTTGCATCCTGATTAACAGTGTTTTGAACTGTGCATCTGATAGGTTGGCTAGCTCTTCGTCACTTAGTTGTATTTTTTGTGGAGCTTTGATCTCGTTTTGTTTGGACCATATTTTTGTCTTGGCATGCCTGTTACATAGTGAGGGGCAGAGCCTTAGGTGTTCAGTTGGGCGGGACCATCCAGTCACTGTATTGTGATTCTGTATGTGGGGCAGGGGTCTGAGAGAGAATAATGGCACTTGCTCTGCTCTCTGCCAGATTTCAGTTACTTCCCCCACTTGTCACAAGCAAATTGGGCCCTTCTGGTGCTCATTCCTGTGTGGGTGGGTTTGTGTACATTCTAGGACTCAGTGGATCTCTCCAACGAACTCTCCTGTGAGACTGGGAGTTTCTCCCAGCACCTCAACCCCCACAGGTGTTTTCAATCCATGTTCTGAGGCTCTATTTCCCTGTGCCGGGAGGCTGGGTTGCGCGGTCTGTCTCGCTCCCCAGTTTCGCCTGGTTTATCTACACAGGAACGTGGGACTGCCTGCTGCCTTGCACATCGTACTGCACTCCACAATCCGCCACCTTGCTAGGTCTGCCAGCCGCCACCCTGTGTGCCCAGGGTCTGCCAGCCACCACTTTGCTGTGAGTCCTCTCTGCTACGGTTGCCCAATTCTGCCCCTCCTACCGGTCTGGATGAATGTGTCTTCTTTAACTCCTTGGTTGTCGGACTTCCATATGGTTCAATTTTCTGTCGGTACTGGCTGCTTTTGGGTTTTAAATTACTGTTGTCCTTCTTTTGGTTGTGTGAGGAGGCACAGTATGTCTACGTACGTCTCCATCTTGGCTGGAAGTCCTGTTTCTTGTCCAATTGTTGTGGCTAGGACTCTCAATCCTGTACTGAATTAATAGTGGTAAGAGTGGGCATCCTTTTCTTGTTCCTAATATGAAAGAAAAGGCTTTCAACTTTTCACCATTAGTAGAATGTTAGATGTATAATTTTTATATATAGCCTTTATTATGTTGAAAAATTATATATATAATTTTTATATACAGCTCCCCCCCGCACATTGCTGGTGCCCCTCAAGCCACCTTCCCAGTGTCCGAGGCCAGAGGGAGCGAGTCTGAGTAGGTGAGTCTGCGTGTGGGTTCTTTAAGAGGAACTGCTTGAGGCTCCAGCATTTCTTCCACTGACTCAATCCCTGCTGGTTTTTGCAGCCATAAATTATGGGGTAGGACTCCTCAGTCCTGAGATATCCCTCCCAATTTTTTATCCACCACACATGGGTGAGGGACCAGCCCATTCTACACCTGCACCCCTCCCACCAGTCTTGATGGATGTGGTTTCTTTAATTCCATAGTTGTCAAACTTCCATTAAGCTTGACTTCTGATGGTTGAGTGATGGTTGATCTATATTTTAGTTGTAATTTTGATGTGGTTGTGCAAAGAGGTGAGCAATGTCTCCTTACACCACCATCTTGACTGGAAGCAAAAACTCACAATACAGTTTTAAATGTCCTGTAAACTAATAAACATGTGAGGTTCTACTAAGGCAAAGCAGAAAATCTGAACTAATCAAGGTAAATTTGACTACAAAATAATCAGTTTAAATATTGAGCAGTTGTAAGTTTTTGGTTTTTTCACACCTGGTATTTGTTCATTAAAACAACTGGGGATTAGGATGGCAAAATTTGAATATTACTATGTAGTTGACAGAATGATTTATTGCTCCATAGGCTATTGAAATATAGGGATTATGTATGTGCTCAAACACCTACATAATTGTTGAGAAGGTCCGGCAGCAAATTAATACATTTTATTGGTACCATATTTTAAAGAAGTTCCAGCAAATTTGAATTTCATTTAGGTGCAATTTTATTGTTGTTTCTCAAACATTGTCAGTAATGTTGCATGAGTATATAAATGCATTACACTATTCAATGGCCAAAACCAATTAGTATTAAAACTTTTAGTTCATATGAACCCCTTATAGACCAGGGTCTTGATTTCTTCTTTGTATTCTTCTCTAGGTGACTGACTGAATAAATTATACTATGGAGCAGGAAAGATAGCCATATAACCAAATAAGCTCAGCCACATACACACATCTTAATATTATACACTAATTATGGTGTTCACATAATAACTCTAAATAATAAGATGACAACTTCTGTATGGAGATTGGCAACCAAAGTGTCAAGGTTTAAGTGTTCTGGAAAACAAGACCACGTTTGAATCCTCCAGACACATAAGATACACAGAAAACAAAATTCACCAAATGCTCATTATCTAGGTTGGTTGGGCTTGGCAGAGTAAAACAATAGTGACAGAAACTTTTCCCCTAAAAGTTTGGCCTGGTCTAATTTTGAGCCAATAGACCAAAGTTTGCAGCACATCAGTGAACTCATACACAATATCCATAAGTTTATGGGATTTTTTTCATAAACACTCTATTTGGTGTGATCAAGCCAGTGTTTTCCTTGATACTTTCCATGTTAAGCCTAAACAAAAAATTGGGCAGAAATCTTCTGATTTCTGCTTAGCATCCTTATTCTCACATTGCAACTGAAGTTATGTCTTGGGAGAATCAAATTTGTATACATAATGAGAAGTGTAAGACCTTTAAAATCAGTCAAACCAAAAACTGGATTATAGTTTCACCATTTTAATGTAAGCCTTGAACACTTATTTCACTTGTATAGGCTTTAGTTTCATTATCATTAAAATGGACTACTTATGGAGTATTTAATTATCATAAAATATGTAAATCATCTAGCATAGTATCTTTTTCACACTGAATGTTCAATAAACAAATACTTTTCCTTTTTGTGCCCAAATTCAATTACACTGGTCTGGGGTTCCAATTAGCATTAAACAGTTCACTGCAAGGGTCTGAACCCTAGACTTCATACTTTAAGAAGCTGTCAGGTAACCTGTTTCAAACAGACTGATTACTTAGCACAATGTTGCACTTTGTTTTGGTTTTCTTCCTTCCCTAGCCCACAGTTCTTTTTTTATTGTTATTCAATTACAATTGTCCCCATTTCCCCCCATTACTCTCTCCCACTACCCACATCAGCCCCCACCATTCAATCCTCTCCCTGTTGTTCTTGTCCATGTATCCTTTATACACATTCCTTGATTTGACCCTTCCCCTATTTTCCCTCAGGAAACCTATGGAGTAAATGTTTGCAATGGCCCCCAGATAATTATTCCTTTAAAATAAGGATCAATGCCGCATAGTATTCCATTGTGTAACATACCAGTCTTTTGATCCACTCATTTACTGATGGGCAATTAGTTTGCTTCCATTACTTGGCTACTGTAAATTGTGCTGTTATGAACATTGGGGTGCATAGGTTCTTTTGGATTGGTATTTCAGGATTCTTGGGGTATAATCCCAGCAGTGGAATTGCTGGGTCAAAAGGCAGTTCCAGTTTTATTTTTTTGAGGAAATTCCATACTGTTTTCCATAGTGCCCAGCCCAGAAGTTCTTAGCAAACCTTGCATGCAAGCCCAGAAAGAATGTGAATAGAACTTAGAGGCAGGGAAAAGAGCTCTGGCAGAGTCTCTTTTGATTAGTTTCCAGACCTAATACTTCAACTAATTCAACAAGCATTTCATAAGCTTCTACTTGGTGGTAGTTATCGTGTTAGCCATAGGGGATATAGGGATTAACACAATCCAGTTCAGAACCTTACAGAGTCCCTAGACACATGTGAGAGATTAAAATAGTCTAGGTAGGGAAGAAATTCAAGGAGAAAATGGTAAGTTAAATGGTGGGGGAGTTCATGGTTAGAAAAGGCTTCCTGGAGGTGAGGACTCCTGATTTGAAATCTGGACATGTTGGAGCAGCTGGGCAAAAGTATATGTGAGGATGAGGGGGGATTTTTCTTGGCCAACAGAATAGCATATGCAAAGTCTCAGAGTTGAGAAGTACACAGTGAAAGCAGGCTTTCATGGAGCTGAACCTGGGTTGTAGAAGAAGCAGGAAGACATACAACATAAAACAATGGGGGTTGAAATTTGAAGGGCCTGTGAAGTTTAGACTTTTCATTGTAGCAAAAGAAAGCTGCAGCACTTATATAACACTAAACACAATTCAACTGTTCTAAATGTTTCATATGCATTAGCTTGTTTTAATTGAAATAACAACCCTATAATATAAATACTATTATTGCTCCCATTTTTCATAAGAGGACACTGAGGAATTAATTAGACTTCAACTAATTTGCCTGAGGTCATACAGCTGTTGAACAAATTAAATAAGCCACGAGACTAAAGTGGCTCTAATGTCTTGGTAGCATATGCAAGAAAATCAATGCTAGGCCAGAGTCAATGCACTCAAGATCTAAGAAAATAAAACTGAAGAACAACTGATCACAACCAACCAAGCTTTCCCAAATAAGGCAACTGCTTAAGTAATAGATAATTAAAATAATTTTCCCATTTTGCTTCTATGTCTTTTAAATAAAAACCTCCCTTCTAGCTCCTGATGGTGAACCACTGCTGATTATCTTTTTGTCTTGTGCTGCTTGTTCAAATTGATGTGTGCTCAAATAAACTCTTAAAAATGTTGATGTGCCTCAGTTTATCTTTCAAGAGGTTTAGTTTTAGAAATGTTACCTGAAGGACACCTCAAACAACCACTGGGAGCAACAAACAACCAGGCATAGGGTCTCACCTTTGCAGTTACTGCTTTCTCACTGCACCTGAAGGTTGTGGTTAAGTCTGTCTTATATATCCGAGCTCCACAGCTTTTCTGTTATGAGTTCTTTTCTTTCTTTGAGCATGAATTTCCTTTATTGAATGGGGTTCAACATAAATGTTATGATCTCTCTGATTTACCCAATAAAGTTTGACTGAGTTTAAAATAAACTTAACTGTGTCCAGTGTAAAGTCTGAGGTAGATAAATTTTTTTCTTAAGAACACGAAAGGAGCCCTGGCTGGTATGGCTCAGTGGATTGAGCACGGGCCATGAACCAAAGGGTCACCAGTTTGATTCCCAGTCAGGGCACATGCCTGGGTTGCAGGCCAGGCCCCCAGTGCGGCCCACGTGAGAGGCAACCATACATTGATGTTTCTCTTCCTCTCTCCCTCCCTTCTCCTCTCTTTAAAATAAATTTAAAAATCATATATATATATATATATATATGAATAGAAAAGGAGAAAATGGGTTCCTTCAAGTCTAAAGAGTCCAGATCTCCTCCATCTAGGACTCTAGCCAATTCTCCCCTCCACCAACATTTTATTGTAAAAATTCTCAAGCATACAGAAATGTTTTAAGACTTTTACAATGAATACCCATATGTCTACCACCTAGACTTTACAATTAGTACTTTACTATATTTGCTTTATGATGTATCTATGCACCCCTCTATTCAGCTATTACTCCCTCCTGTTTCTGATATACTTTAAAGTTGCATTTCCCTTTATATTTCAGCATGTATATCACTAACAAGAGTTCAATACTTGTTTTTCTTTTTCTCTTCTGAGGTTAAATTCACATGACTTTGACAAATTCATTCACAAACCTTTATCAAGATATAGAGCTTTACCACCACCTAGAAAGCTCTCTTATGTCTCTTTCTCATAGGGTTACCAAATTTCACAATTAAAAATATAGGAAGCCCAGTTAAACTTGAATTTCAGTGAAACAATGAATACATCTTTAAATAATGTTTCAAATATTTCATAAGGCATACTTATACTAAAAAAAAACACTGTTGCTCATGTGAAATTAAAAAAAAATTGAGTCCAGAATCTATGCTTGTCTGAAAGTTGGTTAACTTTCCCAAAGATAACCTTCAATCACAGTGGCCACAATGGGGAACTTTTAAAGTAGGTAGGCTTATCCATTTACAAGAGTGCAAAAGTAAAAAAAAAAAAAGTCCCAAATATCCCCCAAATTGAAATGCATTTATTATTGGTATTTAGAAATTTCTAATTGAGTCAAAAATGTCCTCTTTGAAGAATTCAGTACTGTCAGACATATTTATTATTTGTTCCAGTTGAAACCCAATGATAAACTATTTGAAATTTTCTTTTTCTTTCTGTGGTCAGAAGTTGGTTGAATTGGAGACTGATACTCTGAGCCTGGTAAGAACTTTTCAAAAGCTTTATTTTCTCAGCTAAAATTGGACTATGCATCCAGAGGGCTATAAAACACTCTGAAGCATTTGTGGAACAATTTCTTAAAACATTCCAAAGACACAGAAATCTAAATACAGGACATAGAAATCTTTTGATTTCCATTTTAGTTGGAAATCTTCTCCTTCATATAAAGAGGAAAACCTAGGGAAATGTAGTTAGATGAATAGGTTAGCCTGTTGATATCATTCAGGCCACAACCCAATTGTTTGAAGAATTGAAAACAACTAATTGGCCTTCTCTTATAAATTAAGTCTTTACAAAAACAGAAAAACATATCTAAAAGCAAGTCACAGGCCACCTATATTTTTTTAACCATCCCAAGGGAACAAAGTTACCAATTTCAGTGGAGGACACTAAATACTTCTACCCATTGCATCTTGGAATTAAAGTCATCAAGGAAAACACAACACAGTCAAGCACTGGATGGAACATGACTATACTTTATATATATATATATATATATATATATATATATGACAGAGTAAGATCAGCTTAAAGTGGGCAGTGATGCCCCATGGCCAGCAGGCCTTGCCTGGTGACCAATGCCAGGCAATAAGGTCCCTAAACATTCAATGACATCACAAAAACATTCAAACTACTAAAGATGCTTTGACATCAACATCTAAGAGCCTAACATCTAGTAATGTCAAATGGCTGCTGTCTGGAATCAGAAATTGAGTTAGAGTCTGCTTCAACTAAATACCCCTAGATTTTGGTTTCTTTGCTTTCATAGAAATGTGTGTAATTTAATACCCAATTGCTGGCTAACTTTGGGACTCCACCTGCAACACTGCCTCATGACATGAGATACAACTGTTTAACTTAATTAACCTATTATCAATACTAAGACAGAGACTGTCTCCAAACTCAACCTTCAGAATACAATGCTTCTTGGACAAATTTCTAAGGTGGGAAAATGAAGGGCAGCAAAACATGCCACCCCAAAATGTTTCTTTGATGTAAGATTATTCTGAGCTGATAGTGATCTTAGATAACAAAATTGCTTTAAAATACTTCTTGGATGAATAAGGAGAAATCTGCACTATAACAATCATTGCATGCTTTACCTGGATCAACATCTCTGGTGTAGTAGGAAGTCAAATATGACAAACAAATGAGCCACTTGGCTGAAACAGGTTGAAGCCTCTTCAGGTACATTTTTAAAAAGATTTTATTATTTTATTACAGAGTGGAGGGAGGGAGAAAGAGAGGGAGGGAAACATCAATGTGTGGTTACCTCTCTAGCACCCCTTACTGAGAACCTGGCCTGCAACCCAGGCATGTGCCCTGACTGGGAATCGAACCGGTGACACTTTGATTCGCAGGCTGGCACTCAATTCACTGAGCCACACCAGCCAGGGCTTCAGGTACATTTTTTATTTATTTGATACCAACTTGTGTTACTCATAGAGTCCCTGGCTAAGGAGCATATTTCAGTCTCTGGGTATTATCCTCCTGATAGTCCTTACTGTAGTATCTCTGGAGCACTGTGTTTTCTCAAAAATCTTAAATACATGTTTGCAGCCATTAGAAGTATGTCAATGATCTCCCAGTGCTTGGAGAAACATAAACAAGATTAACAACAAAATAAAGAGCAAAGGCAATTTTTCCATGGACCCGGCATCATAACCTATGTGTTTCTAAGTTAAGAACAAGTTAACCCTGATGGTGGCACAGTGATAATATCAAATTTTTGGTCAAAGTTGTGTGCATGAGACAATGCCCAAAAGGGGAGAATTATTAAGGTAATTAAACAAGAAAGCCATTAAGCTGAGGTGGCTTTAATGCCTTGGTAGCTTATGTAAGGAAACCAAAACCTAAGCCAGAATTAGTGCAATTGAATGTGAGAAAACAAAACTTAAGAACAACTAATCACAAGCAGCAAACGAGGCTTTCCCAAATAAGGCAACTGCTTAAGTTATAGTCAAATTATTCCCTTGTTTTGCTTCTGCATTTCTTCTATAAAAACCTCTCCTCTGGCTCTAGTCAGAACACTCCTAATAACCTATGGTTTCACACTGCCTGATTTCAAATGATATATGCTCAAATATACTCTCAAAATTTTAATATGCCCCAGTTCATATTTTAACACAGCTAACATGTAGCTAATCTGAGATTTGATTCCAAGGAATGTGTCCAGACTGTGTGCTCTTGACAAACACATGATAGAGAACAGATACATGTATTTAAAATAGAGAAAATAGAGAAAGCAAATATGAGATTGGACATGATTAATGGAGTGGGCTCTCTAAAAAAGCAATAGTGGAGCCCTGCCTGGTGTGGCTCAGTGGGTTGAGTGACGGCCTGCGAACCAAAGGGTTGCTGGTTTGATTCCCAGTCAGGGCTCATGCCTGGTTTGTGGGCCAGGTCCCCAGTAGAGGGCGCATGAGAGGCAACCACACATGGATGTTTCTCTCCCTCTGTTTTTCCCTCCCTTCCCCTCTCTCTAAAAATAAATAAATAAAATCTTTAAAAAAAGAGAAAGCAATAGTGGAGGTGTGAGGGGAAGTAAAGAGTAATATCAGGTCTTTCCTTAAATCATTCATCCTGGGTGGATCTTTGCTTTTGATTTTTTTGCATGTATGTGTTTCACAAATACTTATTTGATTTAATAGAGCATTGGTTGTCATTAGGAATCTTTACAAGAGTATGTTTAAAAAATGAAATGAGTAATTATATAGATTGATAGAATTATGCATATATTTGTATATCATAGAATACATATAAATTATGATAAAAGTTCATATCATGAGGTTTAGAGTATATCAGTATTCTCTTCCACTTATCTTTTATTGAATTTATTGGGGTAACATTGCTTGATAAAACCATACAGGTTTTAAGTGTACAACTCAATAAAATATCATCTGTATACTGCATCATGCCCTCATTGCCCAAAGTAAAGCCTTTTTCTATCCCTATTAATGCACCCTTTGCCTATCTCTACTTCCTCCCATCCCCTTTGCCTCTGGCTATCACCATACTGTTGTGTCTATGAATATATATATATAGCTTAATCCCTTCATCTTTTTTCACCCAGCCCCCCCCCACACCTCCTCCATTCTGACAGCTGTCAAGTCTCTTCTATGTATCTTTGCTTTCTTAATTTTTGACTACACGACACCTACATTTTCCTTCATAATAAACTCCTGATATTTTGGGGGGTACAGAGAGAATTACTTCCTCCCCAAAGTGTGTAGTTGTATTAGCATTCTCTAGAGAAACCCAATCAATAAGCTATATATGGTATAGTTCCAGTCTGAATCCAGAAGATGGAGAACCAGCAAAACTGATGCTGTAAGTTCCAGTACAACTGCTGGAGAAGACTGATGGGTCATTTCAAAAGCTGTCAGGCCAAGAGTGAATTCTCCCTTACTTAGACGTCCCATAGATTGGATAATACTCGCGTGCATTAGATAAAGCAATTTGATTTACTCAATCAACAAGTTCATATCTTAATTTCACCCAGAAACATCCTCACAGATACACCCACAATAAAGTTTAACCAAATATCTGGGCACCGTGTGCCCCAGTCAAGTTGACACAAAAAATTAACCATCACAGTAGTTTTGGCAGAAGGGTTATTCCAAGGCCTCTTGTGCATTATGGAATTAACAGAGACCAGAAATATTCCTTCTTTTGCCTCTTTATAATCAGGGTATGGAATGTGAATTCAATTTATGGCCACCATGTGCTCCCTCTTTGGACTTTAAATTGTTAACAAAATATGTAATGTAGCGAATGGTTGGTCATTATTCATAACCATAATGACAGCAGCAGAGTCAGCAACTCTGATCCACCTTGGTTGGAACATAAAGAATTGCTATGTTGTCTGCTTCTTGGTCCTCTGGAGTTTCCTTAGTGCTTGTACCTACCAAAAACAGGTAAATTATTTGAGGTCCCCATTCCACTCTCAAAAACCTTCCAAGAATCTCCATTTTACTTAATCAAAAGGCATATTTTGATGTTTTCAAATAGGACTAGATACACATTCATTCAAAAAATATTTATCAACCTGGCTGGTGTGGCCCAGTGGATTGAGTGCCAGCCTGCAAATCAAAGGGTCACCAGTTTGATTCCCAGTCAGGGCACATGCCTGGTTTGCCAGCCAGGTCCTCATTTGGGGGCATATGGAAGGTGATCGATGTTTCTCTCATACAATGATGTTTCTCTCCCTTCTTTCCCCCCTCTCTCTAAAAATAAATAAATAAATAAAATCTTTGAAAAGTTTGTTTGGAATTGGAAACAAAACTGCTTAGTGAAAAGTAGAAATATTGTTGTCTAGTGCTTAGATTTCAGGTAAGGGCAATGGCCATTAATTTGTAATGACCCAATATTCAAGAAGTTTTTGCCAGCCTGAGTTTAGGATTAAAGAAGACAGTGTCATCTGAGCCTGAGGTTTTGGGGGATAAGTGCAATAGATGGATGAGGAACAGAGAATACTATGGCATTGGCAAGATAGTGGATCAAGTAGGGAGGCAGGGGATCCAAGATAGATGGTAAAATAATCAAAGGAGGGCCTTCCTTTGATATTTTCAAGGTTTTTGAGACTGGAGTTCCTGATGTTATAGAAAATATTGGATCAGTAGTAACATTTTGGGGAGATTGCCCGTTCCAGGTAGTAGACATTGTTGTAGAAGTCTGAAGTGAAGTGGAGATTGTGATCATTAGATTTTAGGTCAAATAATTGTTTTTATGAGGCTAAGGTTAAGATGGATCATCTTTGTTCAGGTTAAAGTTACCAAGGAAGATGGTGATACTAAAAATAAGAACATGTATGAACTGGGGACCTACCACATTGCAGAAGATAGAAGATCAAGTCAGGGGAAACAATGGTAACAGTGGAGAAGTGAAGTCTCAGTGAAAGCAGGATCTGAAAGAAAAACGAGAGATTACATCTCAGAAACTCCATGAAAATACTCCAACTAGTTAATTAACAGATATAGGAAAACAAACTTCCACATGTTGTTGACAATTTTCAAACACCTTTTAAAAAGGGCAATTAAAAGAGAACCCAGAAGAAATCAACACCTTTGTCATTTCAGCACTCCATACTCACACAAAAACTCTTCTAACTGCTCCGATCTCCCATTTAAAAAAAACAATTATAACCTACTAATTCTAGTGCAACCTTCACGGAGCTTCTCCCCCAGTTCTTAGTGTTCTAATTTTGTTGATCCGATCCTGAGATTTTTGCCTTTGCTCAACATGCTTGCAAAGCTGTGGTAATGTCCTAGTTCTTTTTGTTGCCCAAAGCTGGTTAAGATGCCCAGCAATGTGGAGCACAACCATGTGGATCAGGTTCATAGCTCAGAACCACATTTTCATTCAACCAAATTCTCACCACATCCCTGTGACAGATGCAATCTTGTCAAATTGAGGATAACCTTGAGACTATATGTTGTCTGCACCTTGACAGATTTATTAATTATTTTTAGAGAGGGGATGAGAGGGAGAGAGGGAGAGAAACATCAATGTGTGGTTGTCTCTCGAGCACCCACTACTGGGGACCCAGCCTGCAGCCCAGGTAAGTGCCCTGATGGGAATGAAACTAGTGACCCTTCGGTTCACAGGCTGGCACTCAATTTACTGAGCCACACCAGCCAGGGCTGGAGCTCTTTTTAAAAGAAGTTTTTAGTAATACTATAATCACTTTTCTTTCATTATTTTTTTCAAAAAATTTTTCAATTTGTTGTCCTTTCTCTTCTCCTTTCAGCACTCCTATGAGGTGAATGTTGGTATGTTTGAAGTTGTCCCAGAGGCAACTTCCCTTATCCTCATTTCAACATTGTTTCAATTAGTTCAATTCAACTGGTTAAATATTTGAACACTCAACTGTTAATGCTGTACTTCTCAGGGAGAAAAATCCACTTCTAACAAGTCAGAAAGTCTAGACCTTCCTTACCTGGATGTCCCAAGGTTGAGTGTTGGAGAAGGCGTAATTGCAACTCTGGGAACCCATATCCTTTGCATAAACCTGGTCTCACTAGGCAGGTCTTAAGTCAGGAGTAGAAATTATTTCCTGGCTCCATGGTAGCAGAGGACCTGTGCTGCCAACCCTATCATGCTCAGTTGCCAAAAATGGATCAGATACAAATGACTCAAGGACTCTGAATAGTCATGAATCAGCAGGTACAGGGCAAGGAATTGGTGAATATACATAGATGCAAGGTTCCAAAGCCTGGGGGTAAGAATGATAGATTGGGAGTGTATTGTGGTGCTGCAAGTGAACATTAGTGTTAATTAGTTAAGAATTCTGCTTTTTATCTAGATAGGGAATTCAAATATTGTCTAGGTATCTTACTAGTCTAACCATCAAATGTTTCTGAGGCTGTTTTTTTGCTCCCTAAAATGGAAATAATAATTGTATCAAGTGCTCAACAGAGCCACTAAGTATAAAATACATGTTTAAAAAATGTGAGATATTTTCTGTAAGTTTCCTCTTATTCCCACAATACATTATCACATCGTTTTTATCTTCAAAATGTTCCAGACCCTCCCTGACCACTGCTCTTCATGTATACTGTTCCTTCCCTAGTAAGGACACAATTACCTCTTTCAGGTAATAGTCTCCTAATTGATTTTGCTGCTCCTACTCTTCTCCCCTCTCCTAAACATCTATCCAGCAGTCAGAGTAACCTCTTTAAAAAAACAGACATCATATCAGATTATTCCCCTTATCAACATCTTCCAATGGCTTCCAATTTTACTTAGAACAGCACTGCCTAATAAAAATAAAATGAGCCCTGGTTGGTGTAGCTCAGTGGATTGAGCACGGCTCTTGAACCAAAGGATAGCGGTTTGATTCCTAGTCAGGGCACATGCCTGGGTTGCACGCCAGTTCCCAGCAGGGGACACACAAGAGGCAACCATACATTGATATTTCTCTCCTCTCCTTCCCTTCTCCTCTAAAGATAAATAAAATCCTAAAAAATAAAGTAAAATGAACCACAAATTCATGCCACACTTGTAAGTCAGAATTTTTTAATAGTCACATTAAAGATGTGAAAAGCAGATAAATCCTGTATTTTCAATATGCCAGCAATATTTAAAAATGCAATATTTTACATTCTGTTTTTTATACTAAGTCTTCAAACTCCAGTGTATGCTTTATGCTTGTAGCATCTCTCTCTCTTTGGACTGGCTATAAACCAAGTGCTCAATTTCTATATGAGGCTAGTGGCTATTATATTAGACAATGCAGAGTTAAAATAAGTCAATGGCCTAGGTGGCCTATATGATTTGACTCCTGCCTACCCCTTTAGGCCAATCTCCTACCACTCTCACCCTCTGTCCCTATGCTCCAGCCACACTTACTTTCTTTCCCTCAAATATCCCAGCTGGTTCTTGGATCCTTTGAACTTGTTCCTCTGTCTGGAATGATCTGGTGCCATGTCTTTCCATGGTTCACTCTTCTCATCCTTTAGGACTCAGTTGAAAATTCACTCCCTCAGAGAGGTTCACCCTTGTCCCTTTCTCTAAAGTGGTATTTTCTCTTTATTGTCACTCTGTTCACTTACTTGATTTTCTTTTCTTTACACTAGTTATTATAATCTTAATGTCTTATTTCCTTCTTTATTAGTTTTTGTGTATGCCTCCACTTACTTTACTAGAATGTAGTCTCCATGAGAGTAGACACACAGCCATATCCCCTGGGCCTAATGCAATGCCTGGTATAGAGTAAGTGCTTAATGAATATTTTTTTTTTTTACTAAAAGGTGAACACGAGCTGTTGAGGGCAGAGTGTGTAATGGGCCATGTCTTGGGGACTTATTTGGGCCAGAGAGGATCACTTGTATTTTGTGCCAGTATTATTCTGTTGATAACCAATGATGTGGCTGGAGTGGTTTTCGTGATTCTTATTATGATTGAAAGATTCCCTCAGTAATAGCCATTAGGGAACTTTGGGGGAAAAAGAACAATGTTTATTACTTACAAATCCTATATGGTATATGGCACACTTGGAGCCACACAGTGAGGTCACAAGTAGACAGAGAGTGATTGTGTGCCTGGTTCTGTTTTTATTGAGGTAGAAGTGTTGTGGATGCACTAGGGTGTTGTGAGTTCAGTCTTTATTGGTAAATTTAAAATATATGACTGGATATTAAAGCACAGAAAAGACAAACAAGCAGACCAATGATCAGTTATTTAGGGGCTGGAAAGAAGTATTTCAAGTCATGAAAGGCAAGGACCTACATCCAAGATGACTCTATCCAGCAAAGCTATCATTCAGAATGGAAGGGCAGATCAAGTGCTTCCCAGATAAGGTCAAGTTGAAGGAGTTCATCATCACCAAGCCCTTATTATATGAAATGTTAAAGTGACTCCTCTAAAAAGGAGATAAAAAATATGAACAGGTAAATGACAGCAAACTCACAACTATCAGCAACCTAACCTAAAAATAAAAACAAAAACAAACTAAGCAAACAAGTAGAACAGGAACAGAATCACAGAAATGGAGATCACAGGGAGGATTATCAGTGCGGAGAGGGAGAGGGGAGAATGGGGGAAAAGGTACAGGGAATAAGAAGCATAAATTGTAGGTACAAAATAGAAAGGGGGAGGTTAAGAATAGTATGGGAAATGGAGAAGCCAAAGAGCTTATATGTATGACCCAAGGACAGGAACTAAGGTAGGGGAATGGTGGTGGGAGGGGTGGCATAGGGCAGAGGGAAATAAAGGAGAGAGAAAAAAAAGGACAACTGTAATAGCATAATCAATAAAATAAATTAAAAAAAAAAAGAATACACAGGGTCTCTTCACTATCTTTGCAAATTCCTGTTAATCTACAATAATTTTAAAAATTTGCCCTGGCTGGGGTTGCTTAGTGGGTTGAGTGCCAGCCTAAGAACCAGTAGGTTGGCAGTTCAATTCCCAGTCAGGGCACAGGCCTGGGTTGCAGGCTAGATTCCCAGTTTAAGGTGTGCGAGAAACAACTGAGAGGCAACCAATCAATGTTTCTCTCTGTCTCTCTCTCTTCATCTCTCTCTAAAAATTATGTAAATAAATTTAAAAAAAATCAAAAGTCAATACAATAAAGATGTAATTATCACCAGGAGGGCAGTTAACAGCAACTCGACATTAAGTTTTGGATATATTGTCAATGAAGATGATAATTGGGAGAGTCTAAAATAAAGTTTACAACAAAATAAATACTTGCATTATTTTAAAAATATAAAAAATTTAAAAAGCAACCTGGGTTGTGGAAGGGAGTGGAGTTTTATCTAGTTCTGTGGCTGGCAATGTGTTTACTAGAGATAGCCTTCTTTGAAGTGGATTTCTCAGCAATCAAAGCTTAAGCCAAGTATTTGCATTACAAAAAAGAAAAACCAAATATGAGGGTTTACTATACCCTGCTTCTAAGTCTGGTCTTCATGCAGATATTTTTGGAGGCTTGAACTTATCTCTCATTTGCAGGTGACATCCAAGCAGAACTCTGGAGAGTCAGAGAGACAGTCTGGGGCTACGTGCACACATAGCACCAAATAATCCTTTGGATATGATACTCTTGAAAAAGAAATTGTGGGCCTGAGAAATGCAACTTATTATCATATAATAACAGCAATACATTTGAGTGGTTTATATGTTCCACGTACTGTGCTAAGTGTCTTAAATGCATTAAGTCTCCATAACAACACTATGAGGCACATTAAGTATCACATTCAAACCCTGGGGACTCTGGCTCAATTACTTATACTCTTTTGTTAATTTTATTGGGGTAACATTGGTTAATAAAATGATGTAAGTTTCAAGTATACAATTCTATAACGTAATCATCTGCACATTGCATTGTGTGTTCACTAACAAATGTCAAATCTCCAAGATGTGGTACACGGAGACAATAAAAACTACTCAGCCCTAAGATGAAATATTGCTTTTTGTGGCTCATGAATGGATCCTTAGAATAGTATAGTAAGCAAATAAGTCAGACATAAAATGCCAAGAACCATACCATTTCAGTGATATATGGGATATAAAACTGAAAGCAACAAAAGAACAAATAAGACAAACAGACACTTGCAGACACAGAAAACAAACAATATGGTGGTTGCCAGAGGGAAAGTAGAGTAGGACGACTTAGAGATGGGTAAAAGGGGGCAATTAACTGTACTCAAATATTCTGGTATCCTGCTTTCCCTAGCCAAGGAGAAAATGCTATGATATGAATCATGATGGTACTTGGCCTGCCACTTCAAGGCTAATGAGCATAAACCACTCTGGAGCTCAGGTACAAGGCCCAGCTCACTTCAGAAGGGCTCAGAATGAAGCAGACAATACTTACCACAAATACGACTGTCCAAGATGGGGAGAAGAAAAACCAGAAGACTACTCATTTGTTCTACAAAGATTGATTGTGTGCCTAGTGCATGCCAATAACTGTGCTTGATTGTGGAGATGAAGTAAAGAAAAAGAGAAACATCGTGTTTGTCCTCAGAGAATATAGTTTTGTGGAGGAGGCAGACTTAAATAATTGTATGTGTGATAAGAGTTAAGAAGTAGACTTGTAGGATGCTGTAGGAGTTACATGAATGAGGGATTCTGACCTATTCTGGGCTTTCAGGGAAAGATTACCTGAGAAAGAAACATGAGTTGAAATCTGAAGGACGAAAAAATGTAAATCAGCTAAGGACAGTGTGTGTGTGTGTTAAGAGTGAGAGGTGGAAAAGTGTTTCAAGTACAGGGAACAGCAAATGCAAAGGCCCCGACATAGAAAACAAGCTTGGTGTATTTAAGGGACAGAAAGAAACTTGACATGCAGGAACTTGAGCAAGGGAGAGAGTGTCAAGAAATGAGACTGAAAATGCAGCCAGGACCTAAGCCATGAAAAGCCTTGTAGACCATCTTAGGGTTTTGCAACTTTATCCAAAGAGCATAGGATAGCTATTGAGGAGTTTATAAAAAAATCATAATAGCAATGTGAAGACTAGATTCAGAAAAGTATAAAATTATGGTCAAGAAAACTAGTTACAAGTTACAGTGTCTGGAATAAGGTAGTTCTTAAATAAATACTTGCTGGTTAAATGAAGGGAGATTGCTAATTCACTAGCCCAGGCTGGAGATGATGGTTACTTGGATCAGGATGGTAGCAGTTGAAATGGAAATATTTGGAAAAAATAGAAATCTATTTAGGTGGTAAAATCGATGAGGACTAGGAAACTGATTAGATAGGGAGGCAGTGAGGGAAAGGGAGGATTAATGAATAATTCTTGTTTATTTTTTGAGCCAGGTTTCTGGATTAAGTAATCGAAGAGGGATTTCATTTATTTAGATATGGAATATTGGAGGAAAATGGTACACCAGTGGGAAGGTAATAATTAATTGCATTTTAATTGTGTTACGTTTGATGTCTCCCTGGACTTCTAGTGGGTATTACCAATGGGAAGTTGGCTATAGAGGTCTGAAGTTCAGGAGAGTGGACAACTTTGTAGATAAAAATCAATGTACAGATAATTATTCAATCGATAGGAATAGAATCCAAAACTAAGCTCCTGACAATGTTCAGGGGAAGGAAGAGCCAGCAAAAATCTGAGAAAGAATGGGCAGGGGTATGAAGAAAACTAGGAATAGTGGTGCCATGAAAGTTGTGGAAGTCAAGTAAGATGATTGAAAACTACTGATTAAAATTAGCAATGTAGTCCACAGTGACAAAGTAAGAATGGTATCCTATAGGTATTTTATCATCCAATTGAATGGTTATGGTATTAGTGAGGAGTTAGGATGCAGGGTTGGGGCCCGCAGGCACAATTATGAGTTACTTCCATTGGGTTCTACTAGAGTAGCTCAGCACCATAAACACTTTATAGAAATCAACATGTCCTTTTTTTTTTTTTTTTTTGCTTGAGCACTGGAGGAGAACATCATCAGACTGGGATTCTATCTGCTCTTTCATTACAGTGGTGATTTATACTGAACCATTCAAAGACTTCACTGGTTTAACTAAAATAGTACTAGACAGGAGAAGGGATTGAACAAAAAGGAAAGAGAACTCATGGACATGGACAACAGTGTGGTGATTTGTGGGGGAGGGAATAAGGGGACAAAATAATAATGGGAAAAGAATAACCCTGACTGGTATGGCTCAGTGGATTGAGTGCTGACCTGGAAACCAAAGGGTCACTGGTTCACTTCTCAGTCAGGGCACATGCCTGGATTGCGGGCCAGGTCCCCATTTGGGGCATGTGAGAAGCAACCAATCGATGTATCTCTCGCACATCAATATTTCTCTTCCTCTTTCTCCCTCTCTTACCCTCTCTCTAAAAATAAATAAAATCTTTAAAAGTTGAGGAGAGAATTTTACTTCATATAACTAAGTTGGCTAAAACTTGAATTTGTATTGCAAGGGCTTTTTAATGAGTTTTGATATCAATAATGTACTTATTTATGAAACTAACACTTGAAAGTCTTTGATTTGCTAAAAGAACAAAGTTTTCTATGTGGACAACAAATATTTTGAGTTGTAGCAAATATGCTTCACACTATTTTCACCAGTCTTTAATTTCTTAGTGTCATGTCTTCTTAATATTAGAAAAAAGTTAATTTGTGGTCAGAACCATGTAACCTTCTGTGTTTGGCTTTGAAGTATTATTTCAGAATGATCTGTAGTCAAATTTGTCAAATTCCAAAAATTTTGATATTTTTGGAATATTTCCCTGTCAAATTCTAGAAAAAGTCTTTTGATCCCAAACTAACTGTGTTATTTACCCGAGGGCTCCTAGAATATCTCAAAGGATTTGTTTCTCTCCTTATAAAAAGAGAAGTGTTAAACTAAAAAGACTTATTCTGTGTGTGAAATTGCAAGGGAAGTGCTATGATATAGGACGTAATAAATACTAAGCTTTCTTTATACTTTGTTTGTATAGGTATATGTTATATATATTCTAAAAACTGTGTGTAATTTCTGGAAGTCTGATGTTTCCTGACACACAATGTTGTTTGTCATCAAGATTGAGGTTCACACTGAAAGGACTAAAGCTGAATGTTAGGGAAATGACCTAGCTGACTCTCACACAAAGGCATTGGCAAGAGAACTTGTAACGATTATGGCACACATGGATGAAGTCCATTTTGCTTCTTCAAAGAAGATTCCTTCATTGTGGGACTTTTGCCATCACAGTGTCCTTATAACAAAACTACAGTCTGCTTTTAAAGAATTCGGATGGGGTAAACAGTGACCGTAAAATTTATTAACAACTGAAAATCAGTGGTACAATCATCACCCACACTACCACCCAAGCCAGAGTTCTGGAACTCTTGGCTCTCACTCTGTGCATGTAAGGAATTATATGTACTACCAAGTTTACCTCCTCAGTAACTCTGTAATCTTTTTCCTGCCCATTCACTGCCTCTGGTCTGATTGTGGTTCTCAACTTTTCTGTCTTGAATTCCTGCAGTAAACTTCTCCCTGGCTTCCCTATCTACAGTGTATAATTCTTCTACTCTACCTGGTAACTTGAGTACCTACCTACACTGCAAATCTTATCATGCAGTGACCTGCTTGAAAGTTTTCACTATTGCTCAGACAGGTGAAATTATTCACAATTTCCCATAGTTATTAAATACTTATTATTTGCCAAGGACTGTGTTAAGTATTAGTAATAAACTGTTGAACATAAGATGACCCCTGCCTTTAAGGAATTTACTCTCTGGCTTAGAAGGCAGGCACTTAACACATAATTATAATATAAGCTGATAAATTTTGTGATAGAAATATTTAAAGAATTTTAGGAGCATGGCACTCAATCCATTGAGGGTAACGGCTGTGACTTCCTAATCTTAGTATTCTAAGCTCCTGTCATAAAGTCTGATTCAGTATTTTGTTGTTAAAATACTGAAAAAATCATCCTCTATGATCCTGTTTATAAAATAGGGATGGAACTTATTAATGACATACAAAACAAGTGCAATGTATAATCTTTGCTAAGATCTTAATTTAAATAGACCAATGGTAAATTAATTTTATAAGAAAACCAGACAAATTTAAATACCAACACTGACATGCTTTTAGATGTGATAAAGGTGCTATGGTTATGTTTTTTAAGTTCTCATCTTTTTTAGATAGGTAAAAAGCATTTACAAATGCAGTAATATGACATCTGAAATTTGCCTCAAAATATTTCAGTGGTGGTGAGATGCAGGAAGTGAGTGAGAGTATAGCTGAAATATAGGCCATGCAAATATTAATAATCATTTAAGCTGTGTAATAGATTTTTTAAAAAATATTTTGTTGCTTTTAGAGGATTTTCATGGCAATCAAATAAAGTAACATCATATAAAATGCTTGATATAGTGTCTATCTCTTCAAAAACTGTTACTTTTGCTTCTCCCGTATCATTTTATCCCTCTCCATTGGGTGGCCCATAACAAAGCTAACACTAAGTAAGTGAGATAAGAATTAGAAGCTTATTATCCGAAGAGCTAGAAACAGTACTGTTTCTCTTCTGACTGCTGACAGTGGCTTGAGTACAGACAGCTTTCCCGAAAAGCCTATAACAGCAACGTCAGTGTCCAACACCAATGTAAAGAAGGGGAAGGAAATCATGCCTTCAAGTTCTGAGGAAAGAGAGAAAGTATATATACTCACACTTTCTGGGCCAAAAGCTGGCTTATTCTAGTATTTTCTTCTGTTTCTTGAATCTCTTCTACAATATTGCCACCTGGTGGCTATCCAGCATCACATGACCTTGTTTCCAGGATGCAGAATCTGCTCAGATAGTTCTGCCTGTTCTGTGAAAGTTTTAAAAGAAAATGGCCCTTCTCAGTGAAAAGTTTCTTGATTTATTCAAATATTCATACCTTCCCTCTTGCCCAGTGAAGTGCCTTGTACTTAACTTCTGCTACAGCCCTTGTTACATTATAATTGTTTACCCATCAGCATTTAATAATTCATTTTACAAACTGATTTTTTTAAGTGTCTGCTTTGGGGCAGATACCAAGTTAGGCGTGGGAGATAAACTGGTAATAAAGTTAGTTGAGCAGAAACCTGTAAATGGAGAATTAAAATAGTATAATGTTTGTTGAACCCTTAAAATATACCAGTAAGTTTTCTAAATGTTTTATAGTATGCACATTAAATCATTTAATCCTCACAATGATGGGGGAACTCAAGAGTCATAAAATTTTAGTTTAAGTTAATAGATAATAAGCCTAGTAGCTAATGAATGTGAAAAGCTATTGTTTCGGGAACTGGAGGTACAGCCCACCCTGACTGCAAGAGACCACATACGAATGACCTTTGTGCTCCAGAAGAGACCATAAGCAATCAGGGTGGTTTGGAGCCATTGTGTTCCAAGGAGAGACAGTCCACCACCCAGACACAGATAGAGAGAACCAGCCAGGACACAGGATACAAGACTCAGAAAATCACTGGTCAACTGATGAAAGGATGTTAGGGAAATTGCTGGACTGCAGCTTTTATCTGATTAACCTCTTTCCTGAGTTCCAAATCCCTTATCTACACTTTTTCCCCCTTATAAAAAAAGGCTGGCTTGAAAGGAAATGTAAGATGGTCCATTAGGGTGCAAACCCAGTGTCTTCTCAGATCGCTGGCCATCTGAATAAAGCGCCCATAAAGATTCAATCCCTGTCTCTGCTTATTGGGTCTGGTAGGTGACAGGCAGCACAAACACCAGCTTTTCTGGTTTCAACAATAACTCTGTGAGGTAGATTCAGTCATTATCTCTACAGGTAAAGGGATAACATCACAGAGAGGTTAGGTGAATTGTGTAAAATCACACAGCTATGAAATACTAGGGCCAAAATTAAAACATGGCATAGTTTATGAGCCTACACTCTAAGTTCAAAACAACAACTAAAAAACACTGTATATAATTGTGTCCCCATCCAAACCTTGCCCATGTATGTAGCACAATGACTGAAGACAAAATAAAACCTTGTACTTCTCAGGTGTGAGGAGAGAGTAGTTTAGGTAGGTGAATTTCCTAGCAGGTTTAGGTGATCAAGAAACCTAATTCCATCCCTCTAAATCTCATTTAGCCCTTGGGGATTCTATCCCCTTGATTCCTGCCCTCTTACAGAACTAAATACCCACCTTGGTGGAAGAAAGTGTTTTGCCTCCAATGCTCTGTCTTAAATATAGACAAAAAACATGTCACTTATTTTTTTTTCAAGTGTGGTGGAGCTAGACTGGCATTTTCAAATTTTTTTTTACCAGATTCTAAAGGTTAACAGAACAAAACTAAGCAAAACTATTGCAGGAAACTTTCAAATTGCATTCCCTCAATCTTGTGATGTAGGTAAATATCCCCATTTCATAGATAAAGATAATAGGACCAGAGAGGCGCAAGTTGTTTAGAGTCACACTGCTAATAAGCAAAATAGCTGAGTTTTGACTCTATGGCATGAGAACGTGGTTTCTGACTACAACAATATATTGTCTCCCTTTCTTACTTTTAAATCCTTTTTTAGTCTCTTGCTTATTATGTTTCACTCTTGGAGTGTTACAGCCATTGAAACTAATAACAGATATTTTAGTGGCTTATGTTGAGTTTAACTGTTTCTGACTCACCTATCAATTTTCTACAACTACCCAACTTTTATCCATCCCTACAGACCAAAGTCAAATCCCATGCCTTCTGCATGAAGTTCTATTAATCAAGGCCACCAATTCATTGGTTCATTAAACAATTGTTTCCCTTCCCTTTTTAAAAATTTTATTGTCATTTTTATTCTGACAAAATACAAATAGCATAAAATGTACCTTTAATAACATTTAGGACATTCAAAATGTTATGTGAACATTACCACTCCCTACTTTCAGAACAATTTCATTACCCCTAAAGAAAACCTCATATCCATTGAACAGTCACTCCTATGACTCATTTTCCACAACCACTAATCTACTTTTTGTCTCTATAGATTTACTTATTCTAGATATTTCTTATAAATAAAACTGTACAACATGCAGGCTTTTACATTTGGCTTCGGGGTTCATGATGTATCACTATTTCATTCTTTTTTTGTGATTGTATAACATTTCATTGTTATAGATACTGTGTTTTCTTTACCAGTTTATCACGTGATGGACATCAGGACTATTTCCACATTTTGCCTATTGTGAATGGTGCTGCTATAAACATAAATATATATGCATTATTTTTACATCTGTTTTCAATTATTTTGTGTTTATGCCTAATAGTGGAACAGCTAGGTCATATGGTAATTTTGTTTCATGTATTGAGAAAACATAAATTGTTTTGCACAGTGACTATGACATTTTACAATCCCACCAGCAATGTAAGGGGGCTCCAATTTCTCTGTAGTCTCACCAACATCTGTTATTTTCCTTTAAAAAAACTTATGACCATAATAGTAGGTGTGCTATAACATCTCCTGGTTTTCATTTGAATTTCCCTAAAGACTAAGAATGTTGAACATCACTTTAAGTGCTTGTTGGTCATTTTTATATTATTTTTTGAGAAATCTATTCAACTCCTTTGATCATTTTCAATTAGGTCATGTGTGTGTCTTTTTGCTGTTGTTGGGTGGTATGAGTTATTTGTATATTCTGGATAATAGATCCTTATCAGATCTATGATTTGCAAATATATGCTTTATTTGTGGATTGTCTTTTCTATTTATTTTTTAAATTTTTTATTTAGTTATTTTTAGAGAGGGGGGCAAGATGGGAGAGAGGGAGAGAAACATCGATTGCCTCTCATACATGTCCTGATGAGGCCCTGGCCCACAACCCAGGCATGCTCCCTGACTGGGAATTAAACCAGTGACCCTTTGGTTCGCAGCCCAAGCTCAATCCACTGAGCAACACCAGCTATAAAACCCTTGTATTTTTCTTAATTTAGGCATAAAACCTTCAGTCTTTGTCACTGAGTATGACATTAGTCATGGGTCTTTCATAATTATTAAAATCAGGAAAAATGTGAGGACATTACTAAAAGTTTCACAGAAATAAAAAGGATTACAATATGTACAATTGTACACCAAAAAGTTATAAATTCTATTTGCAATGAACAAAGTCCAAAAAAAAAACCCCAAAATGTATAATACCTAACTGAAGAAGAAATAGAAAATCTGAATAGACTTATAACAGTACAATGATTTAATCCATAATTAAAAACCTCCCCAGAAAGCAAAGACCAGAATCAAAAGTCTTCAGTGGTGCATTTTACCAAAGATTTAAAAAAATTAACAGCAGTTATTCTCAAATTCTGTCAAAATGTTGAAGAGGTAGGAACATTACCTGGCTCCTTCTATGATGCCAGCATTACAATTGCACTGATAGCAAAGCCAAATGAAGACACAAAAAATGAAACTACGGAGCAATATTTTTATGTATTTTGATACAGAAATTTTCAAAAAAGATCCAGAAAACCAAATTTAGCAGCATATTAAAAGGATTATGCACCCTGACCATATGAGACATTTGTGGAAGGCAGCATCATTCAACACATGAAAATCAATCAATGTGCTATACCATATTAACAGAATTAAAAATAAAAAAATCATCTCAATTGACACAAATAAAACATTTGAATATATTCCAAATGACTTCAGGATGAAAACACTCAATAAACTAGGAAAAGAAGAAATTATCTGAACACAATAAAGGTCATATACAAAACCCCCACAACTACCATCATACTCAGCGGTCAGAGTCTGAAAGCTTTTCCCATAAGTTCAGGGAAAGTACAAGTATGCATACTTTTACCATTTCTATTCAACATAGTATTGAAAGTTATAGCCAGAGCAATTAGGCAAGAGAAAAAAAGATATCCAAATTCTAAAGGAAAAAGTAAAATATCTATGTTCATAGCTGATGTGATCCTATATGTAGAAAACCCTAAATAGACCACACATACAACATAACACACACAGACAAATCTATTAGAGCTAATAAATGAATTTAGCAAAATTGTAAGATACAAAAATCAACACACCAAAATCATGTGTGGTTTTATATTCTAACAATGAGCAATCAGAAAATAAATTATAAAAAGCAATTCCATTCACAGTAGTACTAAAGTTAATAAATTACTTTGGAATAAGTTTAACCAAGGAAGCAGAAGACTTGTACACTAAAAGCAACAAATCATTACTGAGGAAAAATTAAAGGCAAAATATATAAATAAAAAAATTCCATGTGTATAGAATGAAAGTCTTAAGGCTAAGATGACATTATCACTCAAAACAATCTACAGATACAGTGCAATTCCTGTCAAAATTCCAATGGCATTTTTTAAGAAATGGAAAAGCCCATCCTAAATTTTACACTGAATCTCAAGAAAGCATGAATGGCCAAAACTATTTTTAGGGGAAAAGAAGGACAGTTGGAGGATTCACACTTCCTGATTCCAAAATTTATGGCAAAGCTACAGTAATCAAAGTGTGAAGTACTGGCATGAGCGTTATACATATAGACCACTGAAATAGAGAGCCCAGAAATAAACTCTTGTATATATGGTCAATTAATTTTCAGTGAAGGCACCAACACCATTCAATAAAGAAAGGATACTTTTCAACAAATGATACTGGGAAAATTTGATATCCACGAGCAAAAGAATAAAATTAGACCCTTATATTACACTTCATATAAAAATTTAGTTAAAACAGATGAAAACTTCAATGAAAAGATTGAAATTATAAAACATTTACAAGAAACAGAGGAAATTTTTCATGATATTGGATTTGTCAATAATTTCTTGAATGTAACACCAAAAGTAATGGAAAAAATAGATAAATTAGACTTCACAAAAATCAAAAATTTTCCCCCAGCTGGTGTGGTTCAAGTGGATTGTGCTGGCCTGTGAACCAAAGGGTGACTGGTTTGATTCCCAATCAGGACACATGCCTGGGTTATAGGAAAAGTCCCCAGTAGAGGGCACGTGAGAGGCAACCACACACAGATGTTTCACTCCATCATTTTCTCCCTCCCTTCCCCTCTATTCAAAATAATAAATAAATAAAATCTTTAAAAACATTAGTACTTGCTTCAGCAGCACATATGCTAAAACTGGAAGGATACAGAGAAGATTAGCATGGCCCCTGTGCAAGGATGACATGCAAATTCATGAAGTGTTCCATATTTTTTACACCCTAAGAACCCTGAAACACCACTCCAAAGGAACCTATGCACCCCAATGTTCATAGCAGCATAATTTACAATAGCCAAGTGCTGGAAGCAACCTAGGTGCCCATCAGTAAATGAATGGATCAGAAATCTGTGGTATATTTACACAATGGCATTCTATGTGGCAGAAAGAAAGGAGTTCCTACCCTATGAGACAGCGTGAATGGAACTGGAGAGCATTATGCTAAGTGAAATAACCCAGGTGGTGAAAGACAAATACCATATGATCTCACCTTTAACAGGAATCTAAACAACAAAACAAACAAACAGGCAAAATATAACCAAAAACACTGAAATAGAGAACAGGCTGACAGTGTCCAGAGGGGAGAGGGGAGGGAATTTCAGGGAAATTTCAGAGGAAAAGGGGAAGGGTTTATAGGAACAAGTAGAAAAGACACATGGACAAAAACTAGGGGGGGATGGAAATGGGAGGTAGGTGGGGAGGGCTGGGTGGGTGGGCCAGGATGGGAATAAAAGACAGAAAACTGTACTTGAACAATTAAAATAAAAAAAAATTAAAAATAATAATTTTTTTGTGCATCAAAAGATACGTACGATAAAGGGAATGAAAGACAAACCATAGATTGGGATACAATATTTACAAACAATATATCTGAAAAGAAACTAATATTGATATTATATTGAACAATTCCCATAACTAAAAACAAAACTATCAAAATTATCAAAGAACCTGAATAGACGTTTCTATTAAGAAAGTTCAAATGGCCAATAAACACATAAAAAGATGCTTAACATTAGAAGCCAATAAGAAAATGAAAGTCACAATGAAGTATTGCTTTATACTCATTAGGGCATAGAAAGCACAAACCAGACCAACACTGAATCTTGCCCCTATCATTTCCTTTTGGAATGGTGAAAATTTTCTGGAAATGGTTAGTGGCAGTGGTTGCACAGCATCATGGATGTTCTAATGCTACTAAATAGTACACATATTCAGGAAAACTGGAATGTTATATTATATATTATACCATAATAAAAAAGAATCATAAAATATATAATGATAGCTTGCTTGAAAAAAGGCACCAACTACAGAAGAAATCACTTTATTAATTTGCTCATATAATTTTGGACCTGGATTGGGAGCCATATATAAGATTAGAGTTGAGCTAAGAAAAGTCTGTCTTCTTCAATAAACAACAAATAGTAAGAAATAAAAAGCCTTGCCCTGACTGGTGTGGTTCAGTTGAGTGTTGTCCCACAGACCAAAAGATTGCTGATTCGATTCTTACTCAGGGCACATATCTGGATTTCAGGCAAGGTCCCTAGTTGGGGCCGTGTGGGAGGCAACCAATCCATGTTTCTCTCCTTCTCTCCCTCCCTTCCTCTCTCTCTAAAAATAAATACATACAATCTTTAAAAACCATCATGCAAAATGAGGGAAAATTCAGAAGATGAGGCAGGAGTCCCCTTAGTGAAGCATGAGGTAGGAGCTATTAGAACATGATCACGGGCAAATAATTGCACAGGCCAAAAGGGTCTGTGATTTTTTTCAGCCACATCTCTTTTTACCTGAGTCCAGTTCCACAATGAAAAAAAAAAGCTTTGGCAGTCTTAGAGACCAGCTACAATGCCCTCATGATGCCAGATAGCACGGCAGACAAAAGGCCGTGAGAATAGCAACAAACACTGCTTTTATTTTTTTCTTTATCTTTTTATGTTAATTTAATTCTACCATGTCTAAAAAAAACATTTACACAGAATTAAGTCAGTCTGCCTCAGCACATCACATTTCTATTTAATCAGAATGCTAATGCAAGAGCTCAGTAAAAATTACCTCATTATTTTCAAAAGTGCTCTTAAAAAAGACTGCTGGAGCAAGAGAACAATGGAAAAGTACTACAGCTAAGAAACCTGTGCCCTGGCTGGTGTAGCTCAGTGGATTAAGCATGGGCCTGTGAACTAAAGAATCAAGGTTTGATTCCCAGTCAGGGCACATGCCTGGGTTGCGGGCCAGTTCCCAGTAGCGGATGCACGAGAGGCAACCATACATTGATGTCTCTCTCCCTCTCTCCTTCCCTTCCCCTCTAAAGATAAATAAATAAAATCTTAAAAAAAAAACCTGTGAGATCTTTGGCTTTACTTTTCTGGTGTGTGTGTGTGTGTGTGTGTGTGTGAATCTGGGCACCTTCACAATAAATAAATGCCTAGTGATAAATAATGTAACTGCTATTAAGAGTTTACTGTCAGTTTCATAATCTTTACATTCATGCACGCATTTTCCATTCATTATTTATTATTTAAGCAAATATTTATTGAACACTTACTATGAATCAGGCACTGTTCTAGACATCACAAATACAGCAGTGAACAAAACATAAAATTTTCTGACCTCATAAAGAATACTCTTCCTCTTCCTCTTCCTCTTCTTCTTCCCAATGTTGCCTCTTTTTCTTATCTAGTAAACTGGGTGACCTGGGTTGTAGACCTAACTCAGCCACTAATTAAATTAATAATATTGACTAATATTTCTGCACTGAGATAACCTTGTATGGATCTTAAAGATAAGCAACATATTCATCTGGCAGCTATGGAGAACTCCCACATCAATTTAATGAAGCCTCTATTATCCAGGAACTCACAGACTAGTAGGAAAGCCAGACATGAACCCAGAAACCTGTAATACAAGTTTTAAGGCAAGAGAGAAAAGAAACCAAAATGTAATAAGGAGGGACACAGCGTTATTTCCAGTTTGTGAAGGTCTAGAAGGATGCTACTAAATCCTTATGTGTTGGGTACGATTGGGGTACTGTTAATGGACAGCTTTCATAGCAGAATGTACAAATCAGTAGGGTGGTGGTCAGGGCTATGTAGGAGAAATAAGAGTACATCATTTTGTTGGATAACATTGGGAAAAACAAATGCTAAAGTTATATGAAGTTTTATGATAAAAGTCACCTAGATATTTTTAAGTATATTTTATTGGTTATGTTATTATAGTTGTCCCAATTTTCCCCCTTTGCACCCCTCTCCTTAGTATCCCTTCCCTCCAGCAACCCGCCCAACTCAGTTCATGTCCACGGGTCATGCAAATAAGTCCTTAGGCTTCTCCATTTCTTACTACTCTTAACAGCCCCTCTGTCTATTTTCTACCTGCCAATCATGTTTCTTATACCCTGTATCTCTTCTCCCATTCTCCCCCTTCCACCTTCCCTCTCATAACCCTCCAAATGATCTTCATATCTATGATTCTGTTCCTGTTCTGGTTGTTTGCTTAGTTAGTTAGTTTGTTTGTTAGATGCATTTGTTGATAATTGTGAACTATCCTTTATGTAGTTGCCTTTTTAATGTTCATAGTTTTGATCTTTTTCTTAAATAAGTCTCTTTAACATTTCATATAATAAGGACTTGGTAATGATGAACTCCTTTAGTTTTACCTTGTCTAGGAAGCTCGCTTTATCTGTCCTTCCATTCTAAATGATAGTTTTGCTGGGTAGAGTAATCTAGGTTGTAGGTCCTGGCTTTTCATCACTTTGAATACTTCTTGCCAGTCCATTTTTGACTGCAAAGTTTCTTTTGAGAAATCAGCTGGTAGTCTTATGTGTACTCCTTTGTACGTAACTCTCTGCTTTTCTCTAGCTGCTTTTAAGAAGGAGCTCCTACCCTATGCAACAGCATGGATGGAACTGGAAAGCGTTATGCTAAGTGAAATAAGCCAGGCAGTAAAAGGCAAATACCATATGATCTCACCTTTAACAGGAACCTAAGCAACTAAACAAACAAGCAAGCAAAATATAACAAAAGACATTGAAATAGAAAATGGGATGACAGTATCCAGAGGGGAGAGGGGAGGGAATTTCAGGGAAAAAGGGAGGGGATTGTAGGAACAAGTATAAAGGACACATGGACAAAAGCTAAGGGGGGTGGAAATGTGAGGGAGGTGGGGAGCACTGGGGGGGGTGGACTGGGACAGGAGTAAACGACAGAAAACTGTACTTGAATAACAATTAAAATTTTAAAAAAAAATTCTCCCTTTATCTTTAACCTTTGGCATTTTAATTATGGTGTCTGGGTGTGGCCCTCTTTGGGTCCAACTTATTCAGGACTCTCTGTGCTTCCTGGACTTATGTATCTATTTCCTTCACCAAATCAGGGAAGTTTTCTTTCACTACTTTTTCAAATAAGTTTCCAATTTCTAGCTCTTCCTCTTTTCCTTCTAGCATCCCTATGATTCAGATGTTGGCACGTTTAGAGATGTCCAAGAGTCTTCTTATACTCTCCTCATTTTTTTGAATTCTTGTTTCTTCTTTCTGTTATTGTTGAATGCTTATTTCTTCCTTATATTCCAAATCATTAATTTGAATCCTGGCTTCCTTCCCTTCACTGTTGGTTCCCTGCAGATTTTTCTTTATTTCACTGAGTGTAACTTTCATTTCTTCCTTTATGTTTTTGTTGTACTCAATGAATTCTTTGAGCATCCTGATTACTGGTGTTTTGAACTCTGCAGCTGATAGTTGGCTATCTTTGTTTTGTTTAGTTCTTTTTCTGGGGTCTTGTTCTGTTCTTTCATTTGGGCTGTATTTCTTTCTCTCAACTTGGCAGCCTCCCTGTGTTTGTTTACATATATTAGGTGGAGCTTCTTTGACTCCCTGTTAAAGACACCCATCTGGATAAATATGGCTTCTTTAAATCCTTGATTGTTGGACTTGCATACAGTTCAATTTTCTGACAGTTCTAGGTGTTTCTTGTTTTGAGATTTAGTTGTAATCCTTTTTATGGTTGCACAAGGAGGCAAAGCATGTCTGTCTACACATCCATCTTGATCAGAAGTCTAGCCACCTAGATATTTTTTGCTTGCAGATACAGTTTAGGTAATATCACAGGCATATCTGCAGGAGCTTGTTGCCCCTTCTTTTCCATTAGAAATATTTGGATTAAAAGTTTTGATAAACTAAGTCTTGCTGTAACTCCCTTCAATTAGTGGTGGTCAGCTTTCCCATCCAATTTTCCTCAAAGGTTAAGTCAAATTGTTTTACTTTCTTCAGATCCAAAAATCAGCTGTCTTCCTCCTCATTCTCAACACATACTGGTATCTTGTACTGTAATAGCTGAGAGCACAAGCTCTGTTGTCAGTCTGTGAGTTCAGATCTAGAGCAGCCCCTTTCCTAGCTGTGTGACCTTGTACAAATTCCTTAAGCTCTGTTAGACTCCATTTTCTTGTCTGTAAATAATAATTGTCTCTACCTCATGGTGTTTTGGATAACGAACGCTGAGTTGGATAAAACAGATAAAACATAAAAGCTTCCTGATACAGAATATAGTAAATACTCCCAAAATAGTGTGTATGTATACACACACACACACACACACACACATATATGTATGTATATATACATACATATATATTCCATTGTGTGTATATATATATATATATATATATATATACACATACATATATATATTCCATTAATCCTCATATATAATGGAATATTATTCAGTCATGGTATAAAAGGAAATTTTTTCATTTGCAACAACATGAATGGACCTTGAGGACACTGTACTATGTGAAATACCAGGCATGGAAAAATAAATATTGCATGATCTCACTTATATATAGAAGGTATAAAAACCAAACTTATAGAAAAATGTAGAACTTACAGAGATGGTAGAATGGTGGATACCAGGAGCTGGGGGATTGGGAAAATGAAGAGATGTTGGTCAAGAGCATTAACTTCCAGTTATAAAATAAATAAATTCTGGGGTGCTAATGTACAACCTGATGACTAGAGTTAAATTGTATTATATACTTGCAAGTTGCTAAGACAATAGATCTTAAATATTCTTGCTACAAAAAATACTATGTTATGTGAGGTTATAGAGGTGTTAACCCTACTTCTGTAATTACACACACACACACACATCAAGTAAAAAAATGAGGAAGTACTAATTATTTGTCCACTCTCTGACCTGGTTACCAGCCATGAAAACAAGTATAGTTTCCCTTACTCATTGTTCCTTCTCCAGCATGCTCCAAAGCTTCAGATAAATGAAACTTGTGCCCCTATTAAAAATGCAGTCAATATAAACATTCCCAGTGTGAAAGATTCATGGGAGATTGTGGGATGTCCTTTGCTTGGGCAGCAGCAAAAAACAAAAACAAAAACAAAAACAAAAACAAAAACAAAAAACAATAGCAGCATGGATCTGACACCCTTACTCCATCAAAAATCTTATCTCATTTCCAAATTACCTCCACCTTAATCAACATGATACCCTACATAAGGTGGGCTAAGGTGGGCAGTGGGGAAGGAACTTTTTACTCTGTTTTAAAAATGAGGAGAGGAAGATTCAGAGAGCTAGGAGTGATGCTCAGAATCACACAGCCAAAAAATGCAGGCTGATAAATGTACAGAAGGAGCTTTTCTTATTTTAAATGAATTGTTACTCTCTTCTCTGTACTTAACAGGGAAGCCACATTGGTCCCATTAGCCTGTCTAGAGACTGTAGTTTATTCTGCTGTGTTTAGAAGGCATTTCAAGGGTTGTATCTTTATTATTAATCATTAATGCATTGGTGGGTATCAGCTGACAGTCATTTTATTGCTCAAACTGAAACCTTCAAAAAAGGTAATTTGTATAAGCAGTAAGAGGTATGGGGTGGAGAAATTGTGATTGGCAGTGGAGAGGGGTAGAAATGGAGCATGTGAGGTCAGGGTACAGCTCCAGCAGGGGGAGCAAAGAGTTGTTGATTTTAAAGCCATTTCCCTGCTTCTAGCCTTAAGGCTGTGACATTATTAAAAACTTAATATGGTGTCAAATCCCTCAAAGTTTCTCCCTGGGCTGGATGAACAAGGTGGCAAATTCATGACAGGCTAAAATTGCATTTATCAATACAAGACAAGCCATAAAGACTGCCTAGACTCTGAGCACTTCTCACTCTAACCTACCCCAGCCATCATCACACACAGCAAAATACTCAGATGCACATTAATTTGGAGAGAGATTTAATATTCCTGACAAAAAAAATCCTGCCTCTTCATGAAAAGCTGAAATCTGGAGGGCAGATGGATATATGAGCTAAGTCAGACCACACTCAGAGGCCATCAGAGATCTTGCCTGTGGGGATAGGCAACCTGGTCCTTCATTGCATAGTCCATTCTTAAAGCCTTTGGCTCTTGAGGCAAGATGAAAGGAGAAGAGCTGTAGGATGAAAGTGGGGAAAGGTAATTTATGGAGAGCTGGGTAGAAGAGAAAAAAGTAGAGCTGCACACAAAGGAGAGTGGGTGAAGGAAAGAGACACAGTGGATGAAGGCACTAGGAGAGGAATAAGGGAAAGTGGAAAAGAGAGGAAAGAAGAGGTAGAAGTGAATAAGCCAGGCTTGAGGTGAGAAAGTGTTCAAATCCAAGGAAATCTTCAGAAGAACAGCTTAGATTGAGTTAAGAGCTGCTTTAGAAACACAAGTCTAACAGGGATATATAGGACAAATTGAGGAGAAATGTAATCCCAAATGCAGAGATACCATTTGTTTCATTCATCACAGTATAACCAGCAGTTATCGCAGTGTCTGACATGCAGTAAATACCTAATATTTGCTGACTGATTGACTGAAGGAATGAAGGTGCTTCTAATATAGTATGATTCTCCTTGGGCTCAATACAAAACACTATGACTATGGTTCCAGCCAAGATGGAGGAGTAGGTAGATATGCTTTGCTTCCTTGCACAACCAAAAGAAGGATAAGTAACAACCAATTTAAAAGCAAAAAGGAACCAGAACTGCCAGAAAATCAAACTATATGGAAATCTGACAACCAAGGAGTTAAAGAAGAAACATTCATTTGGACTGGTAGGAGGGGCAAAGACAGTCAGCTGGGGCAGAGAGAGCATGAGATAGGGCAGTGGCTGGTGGTCTGAGGTGGGCAAGGTAGTGCCTGGTAGACTGGAATACCCTACATCTGAAGGCAGATAAGCCAGGAGGAACAACTGAAGTGTGAGAGAGACCAGGCAACCCAGGGTTCCAGTGTGGGAAACTAAAGCTTCAAAACCTCTGGCTATAAAAATCTGTGGGGGTTGCAGCAGTGGCAGAAACTCTCAATTTCACAGGAGACTCCATTGGAGAGGCCCATGGGATCCTAGAATGCACACAAGCCCAACCACCCAGGAATCAGTACCTGAAAAGGCACAATCTGCTTGTAGGAAGTGAGGGAAGTGATGGAAAGTGGGTCAAGAGCTGAGTAAGCTAACAAGTGGCACTGTTCCCTCTCTGACCATTCCCCCACATACAGCCCCACTACCCCACCCTGGTGAATGCCTAAGGCTCTGCTTTTACAGCATAACAGGTGTGCCGAGACAAAGAAATATGTCCCAAATGAAAGAACAGATGAAAACTCCAGAAAAAAAAAACTGAGCGATGATGAGATAGACAACCTGTCAGATGCAGAGCTCAAAACACTGGTAATCAGGATGCTCAGATAAATGATTGAGTATGGTCACAAAATAAAGGAAGAAATTAAGGTTATACAAAGTGAAATAAAGGAAAATATACAAGGAACCAACAGTTAAGGAATGAAACTGAGACTCAAATCAATGATTTGAAACAAAAGGAACAAATAAACATCCAACCAGAAGAGACCGAAGAAACAAGAATTAAAAAAAAAAAAAAGAGGAGAATCTGAGGAACCTCTGGGACACTTTAAACACTCCAACATCCAAATCATATGTGTACCAGAAGGACAAAAGGAAGAACAAGAAATTGAAAACTTATTTGAACAAATAATGAAGGAAATCTTCCCCAATCTGGAGAAGGAACTAGACATGCAAGTCCAGGATGTTCAGAGAGTCTCAAAGAAGTTGGATCTAAGAAAAAATACACTAAGGCACATCATAATTAAATTACCCAAGATTAAAGATAAGGAGAGAATCTTAAAAGCAGCACGAGAAAATGAGAGTTACCTACAAAGAGAGTTCCCAAAAGATTGTCAGCTGATTTCTCAAAAGAGAACTTACAGGCAAGAAGGGGCTGGAAAAAAGTATTCCAAGTCATGACAGGCAAGGACCTACATCTAAGATTACTCTATCCAGCAAAGCTTTCATTTAGAATGGAAGGGCAGATAAAGCACTCCCCAGAGAAGGTCAAGTTAAAGGAGTTCATCATCACCAATCCCTTATTTTATGAAATGATAAAGGGACTTTTCGAAGAAAAAGAACATCAAAAACTATGCACAGTAAAATAACAACTCACGCCAATCAACAACTGAGCTTAAAACAAAAACAAAAACAAACTAAGCAAACACTAGAACAGGAACAGAATCACAGAAATGGAGATCACATGAAGGGTTATCAGTGGGGAGGGGAGGGAGAGAACAAGGGAAAGGTACAGGGAAAAAGAAGCACAATTGGTAGGCACAAAATAAACAGGAGGAGGTTCAGAATACTATAGGAAATAGGGAAGCCAAAGAACTTTATGTACAACCCATGGACATGAGCTAAGGTGGGAGGGGGGAATTCTGGAGGGAGGGGGGTGCAGGGCTGGGGGAAATAAAGGGGATGACTATATAGCATACTCAATATAAATATACTTAAAAATAATTCTTAAGACTTAAAACCAGTGGCATGATGTATAAAAGGAAGAATTAATAAATTGTACATTAAAATTAAAAAAAGGCTGATACAAAAAAGAAACCACTATAACTACTACTACCAGCTAACACTAAACACCTTTTCTAGTGACAGGCACTTTTGTAAGTGCTTTAAAAGTAATAATTTGTGTAATTGTCAAAATCCTATGAACCTGGTTACTATTATTATTACCATTTATGAAAAGAGGTATCAAATGATGGTTAACAGCATAGCTTCTGACATATCCTGTCTCTGTCACTTACTACTCATGTGACCTTGGACAAGTCCTCTAACCTTTTTGCTGAAGTTTCTCCATCTGTAAAATGGGGGTTATAATAATAATACCTCACAGGGTTGTTGTGAGAATTAAATAATTAAATCCACCGATACCAGTAAAGTGCTTGAATTACTTTATGGCACATGACAAATATTAGCTGTTTTTATTTTACAGATGAGAAAACTGAAGCACAGACAAGTTAAGTTGTGAGTATTAAATTTCACACCTCATTAGGGGCAAAGGGAAGATTTCTAACTCAGATAGCCTAGCAATCAAAGCCATAGTCTTTATTACTCACTATCCTAAAGTGCCTTCAATACATATGTTAGGAAATACATACAGTTGTTGATTCATAGTCTTTAGGAAATAAGAATGGATTTTATCCATATTCCCTCTGTTTCCCCATAAGTCAGCAGGAAGATCCCATCCTACATGGGTGAAACACTTTTAAAAATACTGACTTATCCAAGTTCCAAATTCTTCTTTTAAAAATGCAGGCCCTGCCATCATGTGACAATTTTGGTTACTCCTTGAGTTTTCAACAATATGAGTCCAGCGAGAATGGAAAACCAAGACAGTCCTATTCTGAAATAACCCCTGGAGCTCACTCTGTACCACTGGCAAATAGAAAATAGCTAAGATCCACAGTGTTGTTTATGGGTTACTTAGTGTGTAATTAGCAAAGAATAAGTGATCCGAATGTAATTGAGAGGATTTCGTGGCACTCAAAGTAGAAGACTGGTTGGGGGGCTATTTTACTTTCTTTGACCAAGTCCAGCTCTCTTTACAGCAGAGGAAGTAGGTATGGATCTTGGAAGATATTTGAAAAGTTTCCAGTTACCAAAGCCCCAAGCTCAGAAAGTTATTACTTTAGTCTAGAAGGCAGCATTATCTCTAAAAGACACCCCCAGAATTGCACATATATTAGGTGAGAGAGGAGTTGAAAGACATACATGTCTCTATTTAGTACTGAAGAAGAGCAAGCTGACACTTTGAAAAGGAAAATGCAGATATGGCAAGAAAGCAATATATATCATAGGACTTGACAGGAAAGCTCCAGATCAATGAATAGTATAGAAAGTATAATGTAGCTACAATCCATGATAGTGTACATAATTATTTTCTGTATTATTTCATTTCTACAGTATTTCATTTGCTTCTCTCAATAATTCTCTGAGGAAAATGTTAATCCCATTTTCCAGATGAGGAAATGGAGGCTCTGTGAGGTTAAGGAATTTCCCAAGGTCAAACTTTGAGTGGAAGAGCTGGAACTTGAACCTTGCTGAGTCTAATCCTATATAGCCTATGCTCCCCATGATGGACACCTAGGAACAAGAGGGGAGGGGAGGAGAGGTGAAGGTATAGTAAGAAGGAATGTGGCTGGGGGCCTCTTTTTTGTATTTTAACTTGGTGAACTCAGGATATGTGTGTAATATACAAAGCAGTATTAGCACACTCATTTACCCACACGAATCATTTAGTTCATTCATTATTGATAGTGAAGTTTTACTCTTGCCCTGACTCCTCTCTGCTTCAATGCATATCTTACCTCCAGGCATGTGATCAGGGTTAGAAAAATCAACCAGACTTGGGCAGGTACAATTTCTCTTTTAAGTCATAGAATACAATCTCAAGCCAAAGAAAATGATTTAGCCCTGACTGGTGTGGTTGAGCATTGTCCTGCAAACGAAAGAGTGGTTGGTTCGATTCCCTATCAGGGCATGTGCCTGAGTTCCAGGTCAGGTCCTGGGTTGGGGGCATTAGAGAGGCAACAGATGGATGTTTCTCTCCTTCTCTTTCTTCATCCCTTCCCCTCTCTCTAAAACTAAATAAATAAAACCTTAAAAAAAGATTTGTTGTTATTCTAGGTCATTCTTCTCTTCTACTTGCACAGACAATATCCAGTTGACTGCTCTCTGCAGAGTAAAAGTCATTAATTCATCTCACTCATCCAGACTGAATGATATTACACATGGAAATCAGCTGATATTTTTCTCCCTATTTTGTATTAAAGTGTTTGTTAAGAGAAGTAATCATTAAGTCAGACTGCAGGAACCTAATTAAAGGACTAAAGAGAACTGTTTTCAAGCATTTTGGAATAATTCAGTTATAAACAAATGGTGTACTAATTGCAACCCATCCTTATCCAGTCAATTAGGCAGGTTCCCTAAGGGGCATAATTTATAGCAGTTTTTGGATAGTGGGTACTTGACAAGCAAAAAGAAACCCAGAATTTTTTCAGTACTCTATAATTCAGATTTTACCAAGTTAGACTTACGTGCACAGCACAATACATTATCAAAAATTATTTATTGAATACCTACTGAATAAATTTGAATGAGTTAAAATGCATAAGACCTATGAGGAATGCTTCGTTTCTTACAAGGGGGACCTTCAGTTTGAGGATTCCTCATCAGGGTCCTTGGTAGACCATAGAATCAATCATCAAAAACTGCAGCATTTCTCTAGTGTCTGCAAACAGCCCCATCCTTTCCAACTCCCTTTACAAATGAGTCATAGTCTTCTCAGGCTCTCAGCCTGCATATCTGGAGAGGATGCATTATTCTAACTTCTCTATCTTAAATCTAACTTCTCTGTCTTAAATTCCATTGCCCTTTAGCTTGGCTGACCTAATTTTCTTTGGCTAGCTTGAGATGTCTGCATTTTTCCCCCTCAGGGTCCTGTAATCACCCCTGAATGAGGAGGGAAAGTCTCTAACTTTTGTTTTATGAATCTTTTATAATTTTGTCTTTGCTTTTGCACTGAAGCCTGAGTTCATTACAATATACATTTTTGTAGCTGCAAATAAATTTAATCCCTCTTAACTGCCAGAGGCAGCGAGACATTTGGTAGGCAGTTTCTTGGCCTTTATCACATTCACATAGGTAGCGGGCAACATCAACCTGATTACAAGAAAGATATCCTACCCAAAGGCTCTGGTCATCAAAAGTGATTCCTGCACTCTTCAGCATGTTAGTCTAAATAAATCTGTGGAGACTAGGCTTGTTTTGTTTGCCTTCTTTTTTTTTAGAACAAGTCTTTTGGTTTTTTGTCAGGACTGTGTTAAAACCTAACCCAACATATTTACAGAAGCTGTGAAGTGTGCAAAGCTGCAAGTGAAGATTAGAAGAGATTTCTGAGGAGGAAGTGTGAGGAGGTTGGATTAGGAGATTTTCGTATTCCCTATGAGGCCCCAAAATTTTAGAGTTATGATTCAGAGAGAACAATATAGATTCTAACCATGTAGAGTTTAGCAAGCTTCTCATTCAATTGTGTGTGACGTTATTCTAAGTGCTATGAAGAAACATAGATAAAGAAACCCAGATCCAACCCTCAAAGTACACTTCTCTAGAGAAAATATTGATGCTTGTATATTTATGTTTCTGAACTCCCACTCAGTTCACCTTCCTTCTGAGTTAAAGCTTCTAGAACCTGATAAAGCAGAAAGAAATTATCACACCCATTTTAGTTGATTAAAAAAATGGGGTTTCAGTCCTGGCTGGTGTGACTCAGTGGGTTGAGTGCCAGTCTGCAAACCAAAGAGTTGCCAGTTCCATTCCCAGGCACGGCACATGCCTGGGTTGTGGGCCAGGTCCCCACCCAGTAGGGGGGTGTGAGAGGCAACCACAAGTGACATTTCTCTCCTTCTCTATCTCCCTCCCTTCCCCTCTCTCTAAAATAAATAAATAAAATCTTTTAAAAAAGACATTAAGATTGGAAATGAAAAAGTAAAACTATTTGCAAATGACATGATCTTGTATATAGAACATCTGAATGAATCCAATAAAAATATTAAAACTAGTAATAATTTCAGCATGGATATAGGGTAAAAAAGCAGTGTACAAAAATCAATTGTATTGATATGCACTTTCTATGAGGAATCTGAAAATAATGTTAAAAGTATAATTTTACATTATTTTACAAAAGCATAAAAATAATGAAACACCTAGGCATAAACTTAACAAAATAATTGCAAAACTTGTACTCTAAAAACTACAAATCATTGTTGAAAAATTAAGGAAGATCCCAATAACTGGGAAAACAGCTTATGCATGTCATGTTTATGGACTATAAGACAATATTGTTAAGATAGTACTACTCCCCGAATGTATTTACACATACAACAGAATCCCTATAAAAACCAACCTGGTTTATTTGGAAAAAAATGGCAACCTAATCCTAAATTTCACATGAAAATGTAAGTACTCTAGAATATTTAAAATATTCTTGAAAAATGAAGAAAAAAAACTGAAGGACTCACAGGTGTCGATTACATTGATTTCAAAACTCACGACAAGCTATGGTAACCAAGATAGTGCAGTAATGGCATAAAAATAGACATATAGGTTAATAAAATATAATAGAGGGTTTAGAAATAAATCTTCAGCCCTGACTGGTGTGTCTCAGTGGATTCAGTGCTGGCCTGTGAATCACTCGGTCACCGGTTTGATTCTCAGTCAGGGTACAGGCCTGGGTTGTGGGTCAGGTCCTCAGTTTGGGCCACGTGAGAGGCAATCACACATTGATGTTTCTCTCCTCTCTTTCTCCCTCCCTTCTCCTCTCTCTAAAAGTAAATAAATAAAATATTTTAAAAATTAAATTTAATATGTATGGTAAACTCATTTTCAGCAAGTGTGTCAAACCCATTCAGTGAACAAAGAATAATCATTTCAATTAATGGTGTTGGGACATTTGGATATTCATATTTAAAAAAATTTTAAATTGGACCCATACCTCACACCATATACAAAATTAACTCAAAAAGCAACAAAGATCTAATTGTCAGTGTGAGAAACTATAAAATTTTTAGAAGATAAGTTTGGAGTAAATTTCATGACTTTGGATTAGGCAATGGTTTCTTGGACATAATACCAAAAGCATAAACAATAACAACAAAATAAATTGGACATTATCAAAATCAGAAATATTTGTTCTTCAAAGAACACCATAAAAAAGTGAACATACATTCAAAACAATGGGATAAAATATTTGTGAATAATGTATTTGATAAAGGAACTAGTAGTATTCAGAGTGTATTAAGAACATGTACAACTCAATAATAAAAAGTCAAATCAATTAAAATGGACAAAATATTTAAACAGGTACTTCTTCAAAAAGATATGCAAGTGATCAACAAGCACATGAAAAGATGTTCAACATCATTAGTTAGTAGGGAATTTCAAATCAAAACCATAAGATACTAGTACACAATCACTAGGATCCCCAAAGATGAACGAATGAATGTTCATAAGGATGTGGAGAAATGTAAATGGTGTAGCTCCTTTGGAAAACACTTTGGCAATTCCTCAAAACAGTTAATCATAGCATTACATTGGACCCAGTAATTTTACTCAATATGTACCTAAGATAAATTAAAAAATATGTTTATACAAAAACTTGTACATGAATGTTCATGGCATCATTATTTATGCGAGCCAAAAGGTAGAAACAATCCACATGATCATAAACTGATGAACGAATAAACAAAATGTGGTATTTCTGTACAAATATATGTACTATTATTTGGCAATAAGAAAGAATAAAAAATTTGTATGCCCTGGCTGATGTAGCTCAGTGGATTGAGCGTGGGCCTGTGAACCAAAGGAATACGGTTCAATTCCCAGTCAGGGCACATGCCTGGGTTGCAGGCCAGTTCCCAGCAGGGGACACATGAGAGGCAACCATACATTGATATTTCTCTCCCTCTCTCCTTCCTTTCCCCCTAAAGAAAAATAAAATAAAATCTTTAAAAAAAATTTGTACACAGTACAACATGGATCAGCCTTGAAAACATCATACTAAATTAATGAAGTCAATCACAAAACACCGTATATTGTAAGTTTCCATTTATATGAAATAACCAGAATAGACAAACTCATAGATACAGAGAGTTATTAGTGGCTTCCTAGGGCTGGGGCAGGTGTTGTGAGGCAGTTGAGTATTTGAGGAGAAATGGGAGAGATTGCAAATGGGTATGATACAGGATAGTAAGAAGCTAGGAAAATTCCTTGGCAATTGGAATTAGGGAAACTGAGACAGATAGCTAAACAAACTGGCTGAGCAATTTAGAGCCCGATACAAAAGTTCACGATGTCCCTTGAGGTAAATCTAGGTTTTACTTGTATTTTAGCTCTAGGTCCAGAAAAGCTGCAGAATTGGGGTGATATTAGGACCAGCTACAGTGACTAAGGCCAATCAGAGAAGACCATGACTCTGAAAGGGTACACCTGGAAAACTGATATTCTGTTGAATCCCTCCCCTGAGATGTCCCCTCAGATTCCTGCCTATGAGAGGTAAAAGCCTGAAAACAAAGGATGCAGGGCCCCACGCTGTCTCTGGGGAGCGGCCTGTGCTATTGCCTTTCCCCTCCTTACCTCTCTCTCTCCCCAACAGGCATGCATCTCCAAAACTCTAAGGGACCCCAAGACTTGCAACCAGAAGAGCAATGGGCAGCAGCAGCTAGTCCCAGGTTAATCCCCTGAACCTGTCCCCAGTGCCCTGCTTTCTGACTTCCCTGTGGGCTAAAGCAACCCAGCCAGGACTCTCCAGTTTTTTTTCCTCTATGCCAAACCCTTTGTTGTTTCACTGTCCCCAGCTTTAAGAAACATACCCTCATAGTCACCTGGACTCATGTTGTGAAATATTTCCTACACGAAGTCAAGAACCCACACACTACACCTGGCCTTAGGCAGACCCCACTCAGGGCCAGGTCCCTGTCTGGTAACAGGTAGAGTTTCTTTTTCAGTTTTACTGAGATATAATTACATGTAAAATTATGTAAATTCAAAGTGTACAAAATGTTGATTTGATCCACATATATTGTGAAATGATAACCACCATAAAATTTAGCTAACACCTCCATCATGCCACATAATTACAATTTTTTGGTGTGGGGAGAACATTTACCATCTACTTTTTTTAGCAATTTTCAGCTATATAATGAAGCGTGATTAACTAAGATTCCCAGAACTTAATTTGTCTTACTATTGTAAGTTGTAATGCAAAATTTCTTTTCATGATGATGAAAATATTCTAAAATTGATTGCAGTGATGGTTTGAAGCATTGCGATTATTGTACAACCACTGAATTGGAGACCTTAATATGTGAGTTTTGTGATTAATGAATTATAAGCTCAACAAGGCTGTTAAAAAAAAAGTCAAATAACACTTTAATGGAAAGTGGAATTAGAACAGAAAATGAAAAATAGGTAGAATTTGGTTAGAAGATGATAAACCTGGTTGGGGAGAAGTGGGGGCAAATTTCAGAGGAGTTTCTATAGACAGAGGAGTTTGTAATCTAGGCAATCATGTCAGCTTCTTATGCACTGATCTTGACATGGTACAAATGTAATTTAGATTAATCTGCCCTCAGTGAGCCAGAGTCATGGACATCTGGGGACACAGGGAGGGGAGTCAGGGAGGTGAGTTAGGATGCTCCTGTTTGAGAAGGTATTTGTATAAACATAGAGGAAGAGATATTTGTGGAAGAAAGAATTGACAGGATTGGGAGACCAATTAAGGAAGACTCCAGCTATTGAACAATGAAAGAGATCGTGAGAGATGTTGATTTGGTATATCATTTACTTGAATGACCAAAACACATATTACAAAATTGCCTTGAGAACAACACACCCAAAATTACAAATGCACAATTCTGCATGATTAGCATAACAACACATTTAATCCCACAGTCTCACTTCAGATAAATTATGTCGGGGAACCATGGAAATACCTGAGCCAGAAGATGTGGAGTGAAGAGGTGGCTCCGCCACTAATTTTTCCATCTCAAACAAGGGACTGCTCTCTTTGTTTGTTTTCCCACCTGTAAGATAATGACTGATTATCTGAAAACTCAAATTCTGTTGGCTCTGTAGGGCTCCTAGGGCTAGCAAAGATAACATAAGGGAGGGAGGGAGGGAGGAAGGGAAGGAGGGAGGGAAGGAAGAAAGGAAGGGAGGGAGGGAAGAAAGGAAGACCAAATAAAATAAAGGAAAGAAAGCAAACTAAAGTAGGTGAACTTTCTTCACCATGAAAAACCAAGTTTATACATACACACATACTTATTACCTTGCATTTTTTTATCACAGCCACCCGTTGAATTTTCCTGTAGGTCCGAGTAGCAGCCATGAAATTAGGTGCTAGAGGAGTCCTTCTCAGTGACAAAGACCACCGCTTTACATCTCTCCTTTGGTATCCTGGGGCTGTGTGAAATGCTTGCTCTTTCGGAGGACCTTCAGGCTGGCTAATAGCTCCTGCTATACATATGCTAATTAACCACGGGAAATCTGCTTGAGGCTTGAGCAGCCCCTTTGTCTGTGAAGGGGTGGGGAAATATGCACAAAGTATCACTGCACAACCAGACTCAGATCAGTGGGGGTTGACCAAAAACAAAGGGATTAGAAATATCACACTTTTCCTAGGATCCCTTTTCAGTGGCTGTCTGCAGTCCCCACCCACCGCATGCTCCCTTACCTTGACAATAAAAGATGCATGAATCCATACTCTCTTAAAATAGATTTGTGAAACGCTATAAGACACCCCCATCTTCTTGAGCTAGGCTCTCTCAATCAATAAACGTTTCCTTGCTTCAAATTCTGATCTATTGAATATTGGCCTTTCTTTTAAAGCATAGGGACTGGAATCTTGAACCTGTAACAGCTATGTCTCACAGAGCTGGTGGGGGGGGGGTGGAAAGACACAGAAACTTTGATGTGATTATAAGCTGAACTTTGTGGTTATGATAGGGGACTCAAGAGTTGGAAAATTTTAGTTTAAGGTAAATAGTTATAAGCTTAGTAAGTAATGCATATGTTAAAGCTATTGATTCAGAAACTACAGATAAGGCCCATCATAGCTCCTGAGAGAGACAGCTGACCTCCTGGGGCACTGCTAAAGACCACTGCCTGAGAACAAGTGGAGGCATCTGGGCCACTGTGTTTCAGGGTGAGACAGATGACCACCCTACCACCGGCCCTGGGAATAGCTAACTGCCCAGGGCGAGAACACTGCATTTTTTAAAAATTGAATTTTCCCTAACTTTCAAAACCCCTTACTGCACTTTGTTCTCCGTTATAAAAAGGCTGGCTTGGAAAGAAAATATAAGACAATCCGGTAGGATATGAACCCGCAGTCTTAGATTGCTGGCCATCTGAATAAAGCTCCCATAAAGACTCAGTCCCTGTCTCTGCTTAATGGGCTTGGTATGTGACAGGCAGTATGAATGCTGGTCTTTTTCAGTTTCAATTATAAGCCAAACTTCGAAAAAGACTGGCTTGTGTGGGTCAGTGGACTGAGTGCCAGCCTGTGAACCAAAGCGTCACTGGTTCAATTCCCAGTCAGGGCACATGCCTGGGTTGCGGGCCAGATCCCTGGCAGGGGGCATGAGAGAGCAAACCAGTTGATGAATCTTTCACACATTGATGTTTCTTTCCCTCCCTTCCTTTAAAATAAGAATTGTAAAACTGATCAAAGTTTTTCCTTGGGCAGCAAGGAAGAAGGGATATAGGGCCCAGCAGCCCTCCACCTCTTCTCCCTGTGAAATTCTATAAATTGGTTACCAGGCAGTTGATCAATCAGGCCAAGGCAACAAGCAAGTCACACTGGCCTCTGGCCTCAGCCCTGATTGGCTATCTCCAAGTAACTCTCTGGGAACCCATGTGGCTCTGGGGCAAAAAGTCTACTGTGAAAGAATTCTGCGGGGTACACAAAGCCAAGCCTCAGAGGCAGAAGGAGGACTGCAAGTTCCACTAGGTGCACCAAGCCTATCTAAAGGTGGGGAGGAGGAGGAAAAGGCTTACTGGTGGTGCACTGACTAGATTGAGATGTCTGTCCTAGGGGCACTCAGGGTGGGCTGCCTGAAGGCTCTTGCTTCAAGGCTTTTGTACTGTAAAGTTATCCAGTTCACTCTGTTTGTCCAAAAATCTGCATTCTCTGGTGTGGAACTGGAACTTTTCTTGCCCTGAGACATTCCTAATATAAATTATTTCATTCTGCAGATGTGTGCAGCTGCTGAGGCCCAGTGATATGTTTTTTTTTTTTTTATTATTGTTTTGGTAGATAGGAGATCTTGCAGTGTCAACTAGGGGAGATGCTCTATGCTTGTGAGGATGTGACAGTGGCTCTCAGGGCTGGGCTGAAGAGGTGATGCTGGGATCTAACAAAATGGAGAGACAGTTGAAAAATGTCTTCAGAGCTCTTGGCTACCCTTTGGTGTCCACCCTTTGGACAGACCATTTTGTCTCACTTAAAGAGGAGATTTGGGGTTGCAAAATGTGGAGGGGAGTTAAAAGACACTCAAGCATTGCCTGCAGGCAAGTTTGTGCTGTAAGAGAGATGCAGAATGTTCTCTGGATGTCTAGGTAAATTTTGGTGTCTGTGGGAGACACATTGTCCCCTGGCCCTGTATGCTAAATTTAATATTGGTGGCAGACAGCAATATTTCTGCATTCACTACTGGGGGGAAACTGGGTGCTGGAAAAAGATATGTGTGTTCTAACCCTGCTTGGGGTAGATGCAAGGTGATGCTGCAAAATTTCATATTCAATAGAGATTTTAAAATATTTCTGAATGGTTCAGGCACAAGTTGGGGTAAAGGAAAGTTATGGTATTCCTTTGTGGGAGAAAAGGGGCCACATATTAGCCTGACATGCTCAGGGGAGGCCTGCAAGGCAGCCTTATAAACTCAGAGACTGAAAGTAACCTCAAAAGATGGTTGTCTAAACATCCTTGCTAAGGATGGACCTTAGTTAGGTCTAAAATTAAACCTTACTAACTAAAAGTGATAGAGTACTTAAGAGTTGGAAAATTTTGGTTTAAGTAATAGATAAAAGCTTAGTAATCAATGCATGTAAAAGCTTTTGTTCCAGGAACTGAAGATATGACCCACCCTGACTGCGGGAGACCATAAGCAGTTCCACCTCTGTTCTTCAAAAGGACTGCAAGCAACTCAAGATGATATCTGAGCCATTGTATCCCAGGGTGAGATGACCACTGCCAGGACAAGAATGCTGAAGTCGTATTTTAATCCAATTAACATTTCCCTGAATTTCAAAACCCCTCACCACACCTTGTTTATTCCCTGCTATAAAAACCTTGGCCTGGAAAGAAAAGACAAGATGGTCTGTTAGGGTATGAACCCACCATCTTCTCAGATCGCCGGCCATCTGAATAAAGCGCCCATAAAGATTCAATCCCTGTCTCTGTTTATTGGGTTTGGTAGTGACAGGCAGCCCGAACTCTGTTGTCTTTTCCAGTTTCAAAAGCAGTTCATGGTGGGTAGTCATGTCCTAAGCTAGTATTTTTCCTTAACAAAAGTTGATCTTTACCTTAACTAAGCCTGTTTATTGTCTTTTTGCATCTACGATAGCCTGCATTTGAAATGTCCAGGTAAGTTCTCTTTTTTTCCAAAACTCTTGAGCACAAGCAGAGGGCACAAATCCCCTGTTACTGTTACCATGTTCATTGTTGACTGTTAACTATCCTTTACCCACCAATGTAAAAGAAGTATGTGTCTATCATTTTACCTTTTATCTGATCCCAGAGTTTGCCCCACTTTGCTTTCTCCTTCCTCCCTAATCTATTTATTACCAATGGACTTCACATAACCACCTTATGGCTCCTCCTTTGATTCTAATGTATACAATTAGGTGCTAAACTGCCATTCTCTGGAGCATTTCTCAATCTGTTGAGATGTTGCTTCCTGGCAATTGTCATCATTTCGGCTCAAATAAACTCACCAAAAATTCTTTACAGATTTCAATGTTTCTTATGTTGATACTCTCTCCAAACAGGTAATTTTGAGGTGCACAGGAGATAAGGTGGAGACTGTCACAGAACCTCACACAATTTGGTGTGTAGGGTTCTCTTGCACTCTCCAAAGGAAATGTAGAGTGTATGGGAACCATACGGGGTATTCTTCACCACTGTAAGGTGTTCCCAGAGTCTCCATTGAGAAATACAGGATACAAGGGGAAAACCAGGTTCTTGCACTGTCCTAGGAAAAATGAAGCTTGATGAAAAATACCCATAGTGCTGGCAGGTATTATTGGTGTGGATGAAAAAGGGGCCATATACTAAACCTGACCAGCTCAGAGGAGGCCTGCAAACTCAAGAGACTGAAAGTAACCACCTAGGATGCTCTTATAAAAATTTCTAACTAAAAGCATGTCATGGTGGGTAGTCACATCTCTGCTCTGTTCCTTAACAAATCTCACACTTGACCTTAACTGAGCCAGTCTGTTGTCTTTTTTGCATCCACCAGATGGTACCTATCTGATAACATATCTTTGGAATATCAAGTAATTTACTTCCTCTCCACCCCGCCCCTCAAAGCACAACCACCAAGCCACAGCTTAGACCACAAATCCTCTCATTGTCATTGTTATCATGTTGATTGTTAACCATTAACTATCCTGCACCCACCTATGTAAAAGAAGTATGTGTCTTTAGGGAAAATGGAGGCAGTCTGGCTTCCTCACCCAGGTGTCTGGGTAGCTAAGGGAAGCAGTGTTCTTGTAACCTTGAATGGGCCTGATAAGCAGTGTTTTCATAGCCTTGAGACTGGGTCCGATAAACTGTTCCCATTGCCTTGAGCAGGCTCGCATGAGTAGTATGAAGCTCTGTTGCATAAAATCTGTTGGCATCCTGCTGGCTTTGTCTGTGTTCTAGTACTTAGGCATATAGGGTCTCCCTGCTGAGTGCTATGACATGTGCCATACAAGGGGACAGGTGGCATGCAGTGTGACACGCAGAGACATGCAGGGACATGCGCAGCTTGCTGTGTGCATGGCTCACCCACTGGTGAATAAAGGCAAGTCAAGCGTCCCCACGGCTCTGTGAATATTTTCTCTGCTCGAATCCAGAGTGGACCTACCAGGCCTTGACTGGCTGCAACACACAGTCTATTCTTTTATTTTCCAGTTCCAGAGATTTCCCCCTACTTTGCTTTCTCCCACCTCCCTAATCTATCACCAATGAATTTCATGTAACTTCCTTACATTTTTTCCTTTGATTCTGATGTAGCAAATAAGAGGTAAAACTGTCATTTTCAACAGCTTTTTTTTCAATCCATTGAGATTTTGCTTTCCAGAAATTGTTGTCTGTTTGGCTCAAATAAAGTCATAAAAAATTCTTTACAAGTTTGAACAGTTCTTACATTGACATTGGGGAAAATTAGATGTGCCAATGAAGATTGAGGTGCCCCCAATCTACTCAGGGGGAAGTTTGTGCATCAGTGAACATAAGAGTTTTTGGTGCGTTTACACATCCCTTTGAAGATTCAAGATGCAGAAGAAATGAGGAATCCATTTGAGAAAATAAAAGATAACTTGAGAGATTGTTTTCTCCATAAGGACTCACAGGTAAGAAAATTAAAAACAATTGTTAGGATGTACTGGGCAATGGACCTAAGCCACCGCCTATGCTGGAACAAAGAAGGTATAGTCACTGGCTATATACTTGACCTTGAGATTCCCTATATCAGAAGTGACTGAGGCATAGCTGCTGGCCATCCTGCTGGAGACTGGTTGAATCCTTACTGCCCCTTTGCCTCTCCCCCAAGCTTTCTACAGAATCAGCCCTCCCTGATTGGATACCCCGACACCTGGAGCAGATTAGCACGGTGACTCACCCTCCCCTGGGGGTCTGCTGCACACCTTAAAAGCCCTTCTACCCTTTCCCTTGGGGCAGTCATTTGTTCAGATTCAGCCCACCTGATCACAGTGTCCCGCCTTGAATAAAAGCCCGTAATTGGACTTTTCTGGCTCCAGTTCCTTTCTTAGCCGCTTCAGCTATATAACAACAATAATAACCAAATCTCAGGAGTTCCAAGAAATAAGACTCTGTGGTATAATTTAAAGTAGGAAATATCCTGCTTTTCTGATTTTTTTCTCCCCTTGCTTCCTTCTTCCTTACATTTCCCCATCACCTTCTACTTTCTTTTTTTCAGGAGAAAATATGAACCACAGTAAATACTGACCATACCATTTCTGCAAGAGTCAACTCATACTCTCCTGATTCCACATATTAAGGTTTGCATCACTGGAATCTTAGTCGCATGCAGCTGTTGACATAAGAAATGTCCAAACCTGTAGAGAATTTTTATGAGTTTATTTGAGCCAAAACTGATGACAACTGCTGGAAAGTAAAATCCCATGTTTTGACAAATAACAGTGTTGCAACTTCTTTTATGTATTTGATATTAAGGAGGAAACATAAGGAAGATTATTTGAAGGTGGCAGAAAAGAAGGCAGGGATTGCATTACAACATAGTTTAGATTATGTGCTTACTCTCTTGAGGATGGTGATGCTTTAGAAGAGTCTGAAAAGGGACATTTCAAAGGTGTGTTAACCTAGATGCACAGAAAAATTGGACAGGGCTTGCATAGAGCAAATATAAACCTCTTACTAAAAAAGTTTTATGCCTGGGGCGTGACTATTATGGGAGAAGGTCCCAGAAACTTGGTTCTTCTCACCAATGCAATAAAGAATTAGAGATTGGCGGGTATGTTAGCATGTAAACAGCTTGTTGGTGATCCATTCTCATGGAAGAGAATGGGCCTAGCTAAGGTACTGGTGCGGGGGCTGAAAGGCACAAGTTTAGCATGAAGCATGGTAAGGGCAGCCGGGGCCGGGGTGACCAGCATGCACGTGGCCAGAGGCCAGGAGGTATGAGGCCAAGTGGCCTGAGGCCAAGCAGACAGAAAGCCAAGAGCACCAACCCCCCAAGCCTTTGTTCTGAGGACTTATATAGTTGGCAGAAGGAGAAGTGAAGGGGAAGAAGTTATATACTGATTGACAAGCAAAGGTGGTGTGAGGTTTCCAGGACGGTGTGTGAATACCCAAAGGTATTAATGGGCTTCTTCCTATGGCCCTTTTTCCTTTTAGACCTTGGGATGAAAGCACAGTTTTCAAAGGCTTTCTTCCCCAGATAATGGAAAAGATACATAGAATTTCTTTTTTTAAAGATTTTGTTTATTCATTTTTAGAGAGAGGAGAAGGGAGAGAGGGAGAGGAGCATCAGTGTGTGGTTGCCTCTTGCACATCCCCTACTAAGGACCTAGCCTGCAACCCAGGAATATACCCTGACTGGGAATCAAACCAGCGACTCTTTGGTTCTCAGGTTGGCACTAAATCCACTGAGCTACACCAGTCAGGACTGCTAAGTCAGTGGGTGGGACATGTATCCCTCCTTCTCCCTGCCTTTGTTTGCTCTCTGTCCTACCTACCTAACATGACTAGCCACCATGACAAGCCTAGGTAGAAAGTTTTAATCAGATCACCCTGTGAGGTTATTTTTCATAGAATTCCTTTTTCGATCACACAGGTTGTGAAAAGTTCCTAAAATTCCCTTTTTCTAAACTGCCTCTTTCTATCTCCACAGGCCATGCTCAATCTCGATTCCAAGCTCCAGCCACCCAGAGGGCTTGAAAGAACCAGCTGGAGGAACCCTTGATCTGGTGGCTTGAAAAACCAGATCTGAAGGCAGAGATACCTTAGGGAGGCGGGGACAGAAGATAAGGATAAAAGAAGGGGAGCTGTAGGGGCTCTATGTTAATTGTCTCTTCATTTTTAACCCTAATTGGGCACATTTAGATGACAGGTTAGAAAGTAATGAACAGGCCCTTCTGGCAACAAACCCTCTGCCCAGTCAAATGCTCCATCTACTCTGGCCCCCCAAAACATGCTTTGATATGAGCAAATAGAGTACCTGTTGGCATCTGGAATATCGGCTTGCCTTTTGACCCCTGTGAGCCACCTGTACCCCGCTGTGTGAGTTATGTAGAGGTAAAAAAGTCCAAGCCTGTGGAGAATTTCTATAATACTTTATTTAAGCCAAACAGAGGATATGCCTGGAATCCTACTGAGATAAATGTTTCTGAGAAATGACAGTTTGTAGCATCTTTTATGCATTTTGAAATTAAGGAAGGAAGGTAAGAAAGATTACATGGAGGTGGGAGAAAGCAAGGGGGGATTGGATTACAAGATAAGTAATATTATTTTTTAAAGATTTTATTTATTTATTATTTATTTTTAGAGAGAGGGGAAAGAAAGGAGAAAGAGAGGGAGAAAAACATCAATGTATGGTTGCCTCTTGCATGCCCCCTACTGGGGACCTGGCCCTCAACCCAAGTATGTGCCCTAACAGGGAATCGAACCCACAATGACCCTTTGGTTCACAGTCTCATGCTCAATCCACTGAGCTACATCAGCCAGGGCAGAACATCTATATTTTGATGATGTACCATTTGTTTATTCTTTCCTTTATGTCTGTTGCTTTAGAGGACATATCGGTGAAAATATTGCTGTGTGGAATATCTGAGATTTTCCTGCCTATGTTCTGTTCTAGGACTTTCATGGTGTCATGACTTATATTTAAGTTTTTTAACCATCTTGAGTTTATTTATGTGTATGGTATAAGTTGGTGCTCAAGTTTCATATTTTTTGCATGCAGCTGTCCAGATCTCCCAACACCATTTGTTGAAGATGCTATTTTTACTACATATTATGCTTCTGCCCTTTTGTTGAATATTAATTGACTATAGAGACATGGCTTTATTTCTGGGCTTTCTATTCTGTTCCATTGATCTATGTGTCTGTTCTTATGCCAGTACCAGACTGTTTTGATTACCATGGCCTTGTAATATAGTTTCATGTCATGTATGCTGATCCCTCCTTCTTTGTTCTTCTTTCTCAAAATTTCTGCAGCTATTAGGGGTCATTTATGGTTCCATATAAAATTTTGAAATGTTTGTTCTATATCTGTGAAATATGTCCTTGGTATTTTCATAGGGATTGCATTGAATCCATAAATTGCTTTGGGTAGAATGGATATTTTGATGATGTTAATTCTTCCAATCCATGAACATACTATATGCTTCCATTTATTTGTGTCTTCCTTAATTTCTTTATTCAGTGTTGTATAGTTTTCTGAGTATAGGTCTTTTATCTTTTTGGTCAGGTTTATTCCTAGGTACTTGTTCCTATAGAAAATGGGAATTTCATCCTGATTTCTGTCTCTGGTATTTCATTGTTGGTGTACAAAAATGTCTTCAATTTCTTAATATTGACTTTATATCCCTCTGTTTTGCCAAATTCATTTCTTAGATCAATTAGTTTTTTGGTGGAGTCTATAGGGTTTTCTAGGTACACTATCATGTCATCTGCTAACAATGACAGTTTTACTTCCTCCTTTCCAAATTGGGTGACTTATTTGTTTTTCTTGTCTGATCGCTGGGGCTAGGACTTCCAATACTATGTTAAAACAATGTGGTGAAAGTGGACATCTTTGTTTTGCTCCTCATGATAGTGGGAAAGCTTTTAGTTTTTACCTGTTGAGTATTATCTTGGTTGTAGATTTTTCATATATGGCCTTTATTATGTTGAGGTATGCTCCCTCTACTACTATGTTGCTGAGTGTTTTATTTTTTTAAAGATTTTATTTATTTATTTTTAGAGAGAGGGGAGGGGAAGGAGAAAGGGTGAGAAATATCAATGCGTAGTTGCCTCTTGTGTGCCCCTTACTGGGGACCTGGCCTGCAACCCAGGCATGTGCCCTGACTGGGAATCGAACCAGTGACTCTTTGGTTCACAGGCCAGCACTCAATCCACTGAGCCACACCAGTCAGGGCTTTGCTGAGTGTTTTTTTCATAAATGGGTGATGTATCATCTATTATACATCTATGATTTTTCCACATCTATTGATATGATCATGTGGTTTTTGTCTTTCCTTTTGTTTATGTGCTGTATTACATTTATTGATTTTCAAATATTGTACCATCCTTGCATCCCTGGGATGAATCCCTCTTGATTATGGTGTATGAATTTTTTGATATATTGCTGGATGCAGTTTGCCATTATTTTGTTGAGGATTTTAGTGTCTATGTTCATCAGTGATATTGGCCTGTAGTTTTCTTTCCTTGTGTCTTTGTCTGGTTTTGGGATTAGTATAATACTGACCCATAAAAAGAATTTGGTTGTCTTCTCTCTTCTTGGATTTTTTTGGTATAGTCTGAGAATGATAGAGGTTAGCTTTTCTTTAAATGTTTTATAAAGTTCTGTGAAACCGTCTGGTCCATGGCTTTGTGTGCTGGGAGTTTTTTGATTACTGCTTCGATTTCACCATCTGTTATCAGTATGTTCAGGCTTTCTGCTACTTCTTGATTTAGTTTTGGAATATTATATTTTTCTAGAAATTTATCCATTTCACCCAGATTTTAAATTTTATGGCATATAGTTGTTCATAGTAATTTCTTACAATCCTTTGTATGTAAGAAATTTGTGTGGTATCAATTGTAGTTTCCTCTTTCATTTCTGATTTTATTTATTTGGGCCCTCTTTTTTTTTTTTGATGATGAATCTGGTTAAAGGCTTGTGGATTTTGTTTATCTTTGCAAAGAACCAGCTCCTGGACTTATTGATCATTTGAATTGTTCTTTTAGTCCCTAAGTGGTTTAATTCTGCTCTGATATTGGTTATTTCCTTCCTTCTACTTGCTCTGGGCTTTTTTTTTTTTTTTTTGGTTGTTGTTGTTCCTCCAGTTCTTGTAGATGTAGGGTTGTTTATTTGAAATGTTTCTATCTTTTTTAGGTAGGCCTGTATTGCTATGATCTTCCCTCTCAGGACTGCCTTCACTGTGTCCCATAAGTTTTGGACTGTTGTGCATTCATTTTCACTTGTTTCCAGAAGCATTATGATTTCTTCCTTGATCACATTCTTAACCCATTCATTATTTAATAGCATGCTATTCAATATCCTTGAGTTCGAATATTTTTGGGTTTTTTCCTTGAGATTGGTTTTCCTTTCTTTTGAGTTTTGAGCCTTTGTGGTGAGAGAAAATACTTGATATGATTTCAATTTTCTTGAATTTGCTTGTTTTGTGTCCTATCATGTGGTCAATCTGAAAATGTTCCATGTGCATTTGAAAAGACTGGGTATTTTGCTGTTTTGAGGTGAAAGGTTCTGTATGTATCAGTTAAGTCCATTTGATACAGGGTGTAGTTCAGTGCCATGATATTTTTGTTGGTTGTTTGTTTGGAATATCTGTTTATTGTTGACAGTGGATTGTTAAAATCCCCTACTATAAGTGTGTTGCTATCTATATCTTTCTTGAAGTCCTCCAAGATTTTCCTTGTGTATTTTGGTGCTCCTATGTTGGGTGCATATATGTTTATAATATTTATGTCTTCTTGATGAATTCTTCCCTTGAGTATTAAAGAAGTGTCCTTCTGTGTCTCTTTTTATGGCCTTTGTTTTAAGTCTATTTTGTTGGATGTAAGTATTGATATCCTGGATTTTTTTCCTATCTGTTTGCTTGGAATATTTTCTTCCAACCCTTTACTTTCAGTCTGTGAAGGTCTTTTGTTCTGAGTTGGGTCTCTTGTAGGCAGCATATGTGAGGGTCATGTGTTCTTATGTATTCACCTACCCTATGTCATTTGATGGAGCATTCAATCCATTTATACTGAAGGTTATTATTGATAGGTACTTATTTATTGCCATTTTACCCCTTGTGTACCTGTGTTCTTCTGTCTCTCACCCTTTTTCTTCCTCTTGTTAAAACAGTTCCTTTAGTATATCTTACAGTGCTGGTTTGGTGGAGGTGTATTCCATTAGCCTTCTTTTGTCTGGGAAACTCCTTATTTGGCTTTTCATTTTAATTGAGTGCCTTGTGGGGTGGAGTAGTCTTGGTTGCAGACCTTTGCTTCTTATTATTTGGAATATTTCTTGCCATTCACTTCTGGCTTGTAGGGTTTCTGTTGAGAAATCAGCTGCTAGCCTTACTGGGGCTCCCTTGTATGTTACTTCCTATGCCTCCCTTGTTGCCTTTAAGATTCTCTCTTTGTCTTTAACATTTGGCATTTTAATCATGATGTGTCTTGGAGTGGACCTCTTTGGGTTAATGTTGATTGGGACCCTCTGTGCTTCCTGAACTTGTGTGGCTTTTCTCCTCTCCAGGCTAAGAAAGTTTTCCATCATTATTTTTGAAACAGGGTTTCTATCCCTTGCTCCTTTTCTTTTCCCTCTGCTAGTACTATGATTTGAATGTTAATGTGTTTCATGTTGCCCTGCAGTTCCCTTAAGCTATATTCATATTTTTTAAGTCTTTTTTCATGCTGCTCCTCCACCTGGGTATTTCTTTCTACTTTGCCTTCCAGGTCACTAATTTGGTCAAGTGCTTTATCCAGCCTGTTTGTAATTCCTTCTAGTGTGTTTTTTATTTCAGATATTGTATTATTAATTTGTTTCTGGTTCTTGCTGATAGTTTCTATTTTCTTTTTCATATTGTTGTAATTACAACTCAATTCCTCATAGTTGTCACTGAGTTCCTTGAGCATCCTTATAACCATTCTTTTTTCCTCCCTGTTTGTTTTTGTCACAAATCATCCTTTTTATGCTGTACACTTACAAATGGCAGAAGTTGGTCTTTTAAAATATTTTCCCCTTTCCCCTTTATGTTATAATTAAGTATTTAATACCTTATTCTGAAAAAAGTTGAAATTTCCTGCTTCAGTCTGTCTATTTTTTAATCTTATTCAAAGTTTTGTATGTTTTTGTCTTTTTGTTTTAGCTATAAATGTGTCTTTCAGCATTTCTTGTAATGCAGGTCTTATGGTGGTAAATTCCCTCAGTTATCATTTGTCTCCAATAGCCTTTATTTCAATTTCATAGCTAAAGGATAACTTTGCTGGATATAGTATTCTTGAGTGGTGGTTTCACTCTTTTGATATTTTGAATTTTTATCCCACTATCTCCTGGCATGTAAGGTTTCCCCTGAAAAACCTGATGATAATCTAATAGGGTTTCCTTTGTAAGATACAGTTTTTTCCCCTGGGCACCTTCAGCATTATTTCTTTGTCTTGACTTTTGAGAATTTTACTATAATGTGTTTTGGAGATGGTCTTCTTTCATTAAAATTATCAGGTGTTCTATTAGCTCTTAAATTAGAAAGTCCAGTTCTTGCCACAGGTTTGTGAAGTTCTTGTTAATTATTGGGTTGGCCAAAAAATCCATTTAGTTTTTCTGTAATAAAAGACACATTTTTCATTTTCACCAATAGTTTTACTGATTTGGACATTTTGAGTATGTTGGCTATTTCCCTCGTGGTATGATGTTGATTGTTTTCAATTAATTTCTCAAGTTGATCACTGTCAACTTCATCTGGTCTACCTGACTACAGAGCATCATCCAATGAGAAATCTCCAGCATGAAACTTCTCAAATCACTTTTGACATGTTCAATCAGTCACAACACCTCTGTACACTGAACAAATCTTTCTTTGAGTTTCAGGTGTGTTTTTACCTTTCTTGAAATAATAAAGTATTATTATTGATACCAAAAATGTTGCCTATTTTCTTCTATATTCTACATTAATTGGCTACACAAACATTCACCAATTTTGATAAGTTTATTTTCTATTTTTGTAAAGATATTATTTACTTATTTTTAGACAGAGGGGAAGGGAAGGTGAAAGAGAGGGAGAGAGATATCAGTGTGTGGCTGCCTCTTGTGCACCTCCTACTGGGGACTTGGCCTGCAACCGAGGCATGTGCCCTGACTGGGAACTGAACTGTTGACCCTTTGGTTTGCAGGCTGGTGCTCAATCCACTGAGGCATACTAGCCAGGCCTGTAGGATCTTTTTGATGCATTGCTGTATTCAGTTTTCCAATATTTTGTTGAGGCTTTTAGCATCTATGTTCATCAGGGATGTTGGCCTATAATTTTCTTTCTTTGTAGTGTCTTTATCTGGTTTTGGAATTAGGATAATGCTGGCCTCATAAAATGAGTTTGGGAGCCTTCCTTCTTCTTGAATTTTATGAAATAGTTTGAGATGGAGGAGTGTTAGTTCTCAGAATGTTTGGTAAAATTCACCTGTGAAGCCATCTGGTCCAAGACTTTTGTTTGTTGGGAGTTTTTTGATTACTGCTTCAATTTCGTTAAGTGTAACCCATCTATTCAGATTCTCTGACACTCCCTGATTTATTTTTGGAAGATTGTATGTTTCTAGGAATTTATCCATTTCCTCCAGGGTGTCAGTTTGTTGGCATATAATTGTTCATAATATATTCTTACAATCCTTTGTGTTTCTTTGGTGTCAGTTGTTATTTCTCCTCTTTCATTTCTGGTTTTATTTATTTGTGTACTTTCTCTTTTTTCTTGATGAGTCTGGTTAAAAGTTTGTCAATCTTATTTGACGTTTCAAAGAACCAGCTCTTGGATTCATTGATCTTTTGTATCATTTTTTAAAACTCTTTTTCATTTATTTCTGCTCTGATATTTATTATTTTCTTTCTTCTACTCACTTGGAATTTATTTGTTGTTGTTTTTCAAGTTCCTTTATGTGTGAAGTTAGATTGTTTATTTGAGCTTTTTCTTGTTTTGTGAGATATGCCTGTAATGCTATGAATTTCCCTCTTAGGATTGATTTCCTGTGTCCCACAAATTTTGGATGGTTGTGTCCTCATGTTAGTTTGTTTTAAGGTATCTTTTGATTTCTCCCTTGATCTCATTGTTGATCCATTCATTGTTTAATAACTTGTTATTTAGCTTCCATGTTTTTGTGTTTTTCAGTGTTCTTCCTGTATTTGCTTTTTAGTTTCATAGCATTGTGGCCAGAGAAGATGCTTGATGTGATTTCAATCTTCTCAAACTTATTGAGACTTGTTTTGTGCCCCAACATGTGGTCTATCATGGAAAACATTCCATGTGCACTTGAAAAGTATATATATTCTACTTTGTTGGGGTGAAATGCTCTGAAGTTATCAATTAAATCCATTTGATCTAGTGGGTCATTTAAGGCTGTTGTCTCCTTATTGATTTTCTACCTGGAAGATATATCCATTGAAGTCAAAGGGGTGTTAAATTCCCCCAGTGTCACTGCATTTCTGTTGTTCTCTCCTTTCATGTCCATCAAGATTTGCTTTACATATTTATGTGCTCCGACGTTGGGTGCATAAATGTTTGCAAAGGTCATATCTTTTTGTTGGATTGTTCCCTTTATCATTAGGTAGTGTCCTTCTTTGTCTCTCACTACAGTGTTGGTTTTAAAGTCTATTCTATCAGATATAAATACTGCTACTCCAGGTTTTTTCCCTTCCATTTGCATGAAATATCTTTTTCCATCCCTTTACTTTTAGTCTGTGTGCATCTTTTGATCTGAGATTGGTCTCTTGGAGGTAGCATATTTATGGGTCTTGTTTTCTTACCCATTCAGCAACCCCTATGTCTTTTGGTTAGAGCATTTAAGCCATTTACATTTAAGGTGATTATTGATAGGTACATATTTAATGCTATTTTATTGTTTGACCATTTTCTTCTGTTGTTTTTTTCTTCTCTCTTTTCTTCTTCTTAAAGCAGGCTCCTTAATATTTGTTGCAGTACTGGTTTTGTGTTAACAAACTCCTTTAGCTTTTTCTTGTCTGGAGAACTCCTTACTTCTCCTTTGATTTTCAATGATAGCCTTGCTGGTTAAAGTAGCCTTGGTTGTTGGTCCTTGCTTTTCATCACCTTGAATACTTTATGCCACTCCCTTCTGGCCTGAAAAGTTTCTGGTGAATAATCAGATGACAGTCTAATTGGTGCTCCCTTGTAGGTAACTACCTGCTTTTCTCTTGTGGCTGTTAGGATTCTCTCCTTGTATTTAGGCCTCATCATTTTAATTATGATGTGGATGTTAAATAGGCCTCAAATATAGGCCTATTTGAGTCAAATTTGTTTGGGATTCTCTGAGCTTCCTGGACTTGTGTGACTTTTTCCTTCACCAGATTAGGAAAGTTTTCTGACATTATTTCTTCCAATAGGTTCTTGATCCCTTGCTCTTTATCTTTTCTTTCTGGTATTCTCATGATGTGGATGTTGTTACCTTTCATGTTGTCCAAAATGTTTTTTAAGCTCTCCTTATTTTTAAAATTTTTTTTTTGTGCTGCTCTGCCTGGGTGTTTTTTTCTACCTTATCTTCCCAAACACTGATTCTATCCTCTGCTTCATCTATCCTACTGTTTATTCCTTCCAGTTTATTATTTATCTCAGATATTGCATTCTTTATTGCTCACTGTTCCTTTTTATCATTTCTATGTCTTTTTTTCATGCTGTTGAGTATCCTTATAATCATTACTCCAGACTTTATCTGATGAATTGCTTGCCTCCATTTCATCTAGTTCTTCTGGAGAATTCTCTTGTTCTTGTTCTTTCATTTGGGGTCTATTTCTTTGTCTTCCCATTTTGGCTGGGTTTTTTTTTTTTTGTATTTTCTTCCTAAATTGTTAAACTAATCCATCATTAAGCTGACCAGTTGTTAATCTATTCAAATTGTGATCAGCAGCCTGGCCTAAGCACCACCAGGTGGAGCAGGGTAATTCCTGTAGGCAGGGCTATTGCTTCCTTTCAGGCTGATGCCTTTGAAGAGGAGTGCTCTGCCAAAGAGAGATGGCTTCTGCAGGATGATGAATGACTCAGCACAGGGATTCTGGTAGCTGTTCCTTCAGTTCTCTCCCCGGAGCCATCAGCCCCAGGCTCTCCACAAGCATCTCTAGCCCACTCTGCCCTCCCTTGCCGGAGCCCAGGGTAAGTGGCTGCAAATGAAATTTTGTCCATTGGCTGTTTAAGAGGCTCTCTGCATCTCCAACCATCTTCCCTGGCAGACTGAACCGATGCTGCTTTTCATACATGGATGTTATCTGGGCTCCCTCCTGGTTATGGTGCTGTACGCTGGGAAGCCCAGCTTAGGGTTTAGACCCTACTCTTCTTAGGGGAACCTCCAGCTGCTGAAATATTCATGCAGAACTTCAGCCCCTGCCCTTGGGAGCCCAACCAGCTATCTTGCACCTCCACTGTACTCCCTAGCAGTCACATTGTGCTGAAATGGTTTCTTCTGTCTGTCCTTGGTTATAAGGCTTCTGTACAGCTAGTGTTCAATTGGTTATTCAAGATGCTTACTCCACAATTTAGTTGTAATTCCAGATTAGTCCTGGGAGGAGGTTAGTGTAGCTTCCACTTACTCTTCCGTCACCTTGGATCTTGATAAATTTTTTTAAATGCATGCTGATATGACATCTGTTACATTACAATATAACAAAATTGTTTCAAATGAAGTTAAAGACAACTAAGCACTACTAGAGCCATCTTATGGGAAAAACCAAATGAACTTTTTGGCCAACCCAATATTTGCTTGAATATGCTGTCTGTTCCTGTCTCCTTCTCTTCTCCTTCTGGCATCCCTATTATTCTTATGTTGCTCTTTCTAATGTAGCCAGATAGTTCTCATAGAGTTTTTTCATTCTTTAACTCTCAATTATCTCTTCTTCTTAATGAGTCATTTCTAGATTTCTAGCTTTGAACTCATTATATTTCTCTTCCAACTGTTCTGCTCTAGTTCCAGTATTCTCTAATGCATACTTCAACTCATTCATTGTGTTCTTTAGCTTAAGAGTTTCTGTTTGGTTCTTTTAAATAGCTTTAATCTTTTCAGTACAGTGCTCCTTTTGTATATTAATTTTATTCCTGAGCTCATTAAACTTCTTTTCTGAGGTATTTTGTATTTTGTTGAGCTTTTTCATAAATGCAGTCTTGAATGCTCCTGTTAC
>PVKM010000548.1:85813-102834 GCA_004027735.1 Carollia perspicillata
TTTTCTATTTCAATGTCTTTGGTTATATTTTGCTTGCTTGTTTGTTTAGTTGCTTAGGTTCCTGTTAAAGGTGAGATCATATGGTATTTGTCTTTTACCACCTGGCTTATTTCACTCAGCATAATGCTTTCCAGTTCCATCCATGCTGTTGCATAGGGTAGGAGCTCCTTCTTTCTTTCTGCTGCATAGAATTCCGTTGTGGACTCTTCATTTTTTTCTAAGCTATGTTTTTACCTTGGTTATTTATGGTACTTGATGGATTGTTTCTGTGCCTGTGAATTTGAAGTAATAAACTCTTTTAAAAGTAGTTTTTTAAAGATTTTATTTATTTATCTTTAGAGGGGAAGGGAAGGAGAGAGGGAGAGAAATATCAATGTATGGTTGCCTCTCATGCATCCCCCCACTGGGAACTGGCCTGCAACCCAGGCATGTGCCCTGACTGGGAATCGAACCGGGATCATTTGGTTTGCAGGCCCACACTCAATCCACTGAGCTACACCAGCCAGGGCTAAAAGTAGTTTTGTCGATTAGGTTCCACTTATAGGCGAGATCATATGGTATTTATCTTTCACCACCTGGTGGCAGGAAAATGGAGACAACTGTACTTGAACAACAATAATTTTTTTTAAGTGCTTTTGCTCTTAATTCATTAGGTTCATAAGTAGATGTCTTTCTTTTCTTTTCCAGTAGATGGTGGTATAGCACAGGTTTTTGTTTTCTCACCTGCAGTACTGGGGGTTCCAGGATCTTAGTGGGGTGGTGTGGCCTTTGTTTTGGAAAATGCCCCATTTGGAAATTCCCAAGGTGGTGGGTGTCCCCTCTGTGTTCAGGTTGCCTTGGTTTCAGAGCCCCATGCGCATGGTAACTTGTGGCAGGCAATGGTGTTCCAGGCCTGTGAGTTCTCAGTGCTGCCTTCTTTTAACCAGAAGCTGCCAGCCACACTGCTATGCAAAGCATCTCTGCTGCCTCTACTGGGTTTAGCCTTTACTAGGTTCCACCACATGGGTAAATGAGGAGGAAGAGACTGGAGGTGGGTTTGCGAGTCTACAGTCTTGCCTTCTTACTAGTGATGTTAACTTCTAGTCTGCAGCTACCACTCTGCTATGCTGCATATCTACTCTTGTCACTGGGTTTAGTCACAATGCATGCTGTTACTCAAGCCAGAATTTTGCCTCTGCCCTTCCTACCCTCTGGACTGCTATGTGATAGTTGCAGCCTGAGTCCTCTCATGCTACTTTATCAGTGGAGGAGGCTGCAAATGCCAGGCACTACAGTCTCTGTCTGTGTATTTTCTCCACATTGCCTCCTCTACTTCTGATATGGAATCTCCATATGTTTCAATGTGTAAGTCTCTGTTGTGTTTTGTCATAAACAGGGGATCATTTTTGCGTAGAGTTGTCTGACTTGTTATAACTTTGAGGGGATAAATAAAGAGGTCTTATTACTCCCCATGATGTTAATGTAACTCTGCAGTATTTTATTTTTTAAAACTTTTAAAAAATCTTCACTCAAGGATGTTTATTGATTTGAGAGAGAGAGAGAGAGAGAGAGTTGTGAGAGAGAAACATCAATCAGATACCTCCTGCATGTGCCCCAACTGGGGATCAAACCTTCAACCTGACCAGGAATCAAACCCACAATACTTGGTGTATGGGTTGACACTCCAACCAACTGAGCAACCCAGCCAGGGCAACTCTGCAGTATTTTTAATTGCTGTAAAATATATATAACCTAAAATTTACCATTTTCATCATTTTAAGTGCATAATTAAGTGGCATTAAGTACATTGTGTAATCACCACTACCCTCAAACATTTTTATTTTTTCAAATTGAAACTCTGTACCCATTAAACAATAAAATTCCTGTTGCCTTCTCACCGTCCCCTCCAGCCCATGCTAACCCCTATTTTCCTTTCTGTTTTTATATATTTGACTCTTCTAGGTACTTGAGTAACTCATATAAATGGAATCATACAATATTTGCCATTTTGTGTTTGTCTTATTTCACTTAGCATCATGTCTTTAAGGTTCATTGATGTAGTGTGTGTCAAAACTTTAATGAATAATATTCCATTGTATTTAGATACCACATTTTGTTTAAATCTTTTTTGCTATTGTGAATAATGCTCCTAAGGCAAAAAGTATACACATATCTCATCAAGTCCCTGATACCTACTCTGCTGCCATTTTGGGTGTTTCTTCAAAGAAGATACACAAATAACCAATACACACATGAAATAATGTTTATCATTATAAGTCATCAGAGGCATACAAATCAATACCACAAGTAAATACATCTGAAAATACATTAGGATGGCTATTATCAAAAAAAAAGAAAAGACAAGTGTTGGTGTGTATGTAGGTAAATTGAAACCCTTGTTCATTGCTGATGGGAATATAAAAGAGTACAGTCATTGTTAAAAAACAGCATGACAGTTCTTCAAAAGGTAAAAGATACAGTTACCATATAACCCAGCTATTCACTCTGGGCAATGACATGAAAGAATTGAAATAAGATACTGGAACAAACATGTGTAAAGCCCACATTAATAGCAACATTATTCACAACAGTTAAAAGGTAGAAACAGCCTAAATATGCACCACTATATAAATGAGTAAATAAAATGTGGTATACACATTCAATGAAATATTTTCCATTACAATTCTGACACATGCTACAACATGGATGAACATTGAAGATCTTTTGCTAATTGAGATAAGACAGACAAAGAAGACAAATATTAAATAATTACATTTATATGAAGTACATATAATAGTGAAGTTCATAGCATCAGAAAATAGACTAGAGATTACTAGGTACTGGTGGGAGGGGGGATCTGGAGATTGTTTAATCCTATAGAGTTTCTATTTAAAAATATGAAGTAGTTTAGAGATGGCTAGTAATGATAGTTGTATGATAATGTGTTTGACTTAATGCCACTGAACTTTATAATTAAAATTTGTTAAAATGATAAATTTTATGTTATGTATATTTACTACAACAAAAAAGAAAAAATATTGAAAAAGAGAGCAGAATAGTTCAGGGTTATGAGGTGTAAGAAGGACTCCACCCATTTTTGCTGGCTTTGAAGATGGAAGAGGAAACCACAAGCCATGGAATGGAAGCAGCCTCCAAAGGTTGAAAAAGGCAAGGAAACTGATTCTTCTCTAGAACTTCAAAAAAGGAATGCAACTTGTCAACACCTCAATTTTAGCCCAGCGGGACCTGTGTCAGACTTTTGACTTACAGAACTGAAAGATAAATTTGCATTTTTAAGCTTTTGTGTAAGCAGCTATTGTGCAATCCTTTCAGGACTGCCCAGTCAGAGTCTTGGGCCTGGAACATTCACTTATATGGAAACCAGGTGTTAACTTGTCTCTTGGCCCCTTATTAGAAAAAAACAAAACAAAACACCTTTCCTCTATTCTGGTTATACAATGAACTTACTGTTGGTATTACTTGTTTGTATTACTTGTTGGTATTACTTGTTGGTATTACTTGTTTGTGTGCATCATATGGCACCTGGCAAGCTTACTTGTTGGTATTACTTGTTTGTATTACTTGTTGGTATTACTTGTTGGTATTACTTGTTTGTGTGCATCATATGGCACCTGGCAAGCTTCACCACTATTTCTGTCCTTTGCAAAAAGAGAATAGGGTCTTCACTTGCAGCACAAAATGTGTGTATGCAGTCCATTGCCCTAGGTCAGCAGCTATCAGGAGGAACCCACTGGCAGTGGGAAACCAGGGCATGTTAAAGTGAGTGATCTTGCTAGGTTTCTTCTCCTTTCTGCGAAGAAAGTGTTGTTACAACCAGTGCCTTTGTATTATGAGTCCTCTTTGATATCTCTGAATCTGTAGAAAATACAGTGGACCAAGGTCTCTGAGCTCCTATTTCTGGTGGTTGTCATTGTTATGATTTTTGCCATCCTCCATGCTGTGGGAATACTCACTTGGCAAGATTTGTAGTTGGATTTTCTTTCTTGAAATAAAACATTGTTTCTGGGACTTTTTTTTATAGTAGCAATAAGAAACTAATACTATGCTAATAATAATAATGACAGTAATTAAAATGTATTGAATATTTCCTATGTACCAAAAAGTATTTTTAAGTTTAAATGAGAAATATTAATGATGACAGCAATAAAATTATAATTAAATTTTATTGTATCCTTGATATATGCTAAAAATTATTCTAAGATTTCACATGATATATTCCACTTAAGCTTTACCATAAGCCAATAAATTGTTGTTGTTATTATTATTATTGTCATTCTACAGTAAGGAAAGTAAATCAGAAATAAATTAACTTGCTCAAGATTACAAACTAGTAAGAGGCAGAGATGGGATTAGAATCCAGACACACTTCCTGTAGAACTTATATTTTTAACCTAAGAATTTTCATTTTGAATATGCTGGGTTCCTCATCTATGATAGGGTGCTTCCATGAGGAAGCCCTAAGCTAGGCCTCTGATTTCCTTAATCTGTCCCCCATCAACCTACCTGCACAGCCCCTGAAAAGTCATCATTTAGAAATCTGTAGTAGTTGTTTTCTCTCACAGAGAAAATGTCAAGGAGAAATGAGCATAAGGTAGAAAGAAGCAAAGAAGAATACAGGGCAATCAGTTAAAAGCTCAGTCCCAGGAGAACTTGAGCTGGAAAGGTGAGGCCAAGGAGGTGGGACAGGGAGATAGAGTAAGGGATCTCAGTAAGATAGGAGCTAAAATGGAAGCAAAAGTTCTAGGTAACCAAGCTAGTCCAAATGGGTAGCCTGGAGAAAAGTCAGATTGAATGGGTTGGGATCCAAGTCAGTGTCTCTGATCCTCGAGATATGGCAAGTCACAAACACAGGCTGACTTGGTTTCTTTTTAGCTCCCTTCCTATCAGAAGCTGTCAGACAGGAACTATGTTCCTGTACCCTGGATATGAGTTGTCCCAAATGGAGAAAGGCTAGAGAAGGTGAGAGTAAAAAAACAGGAAGCAGGAAGTATGTGGTATGTATATTCAACAGTAACTCATATACTCTCTTCTATTTTTATCCCAACTCCTAGTGTGACATCAGACACATAATGGATGCTTCATAAGAAAAAAAGCTATTATTATTAATATTACCAACATTAAAATATATATGATGTGACAGTTACTTTGCTAATTGTTTGACATGTATCATCTCATATTATCTCATGTTATTATCCTTATTTTACTGATGAAGGATGCAGGCACAAAGAGGTAATGTAATTTGCAAGCAGTTCATATATTAGAAGCAGAGCTGAGATTCAAACTGAGTCTATTGGTCTATCAAGGCTGTGCTTTCAGCTGCTCTACTCAAGACCTTCTGATTGTTGGATGATTACTCTATTGCTCAATGTGGGGTGAAGGGTGGTGAGCATGGTGAAATTGGAGGGGAAGTGAATAAAAAGAGCCTTCTAATGGTGGATTGGAAACCAGTTGTGGTCCTTCTGTCTTGGCCACTGGCATGCTGTATGACCAAAAGCAGTTGTTTAACTATTCTGCTTTAGGGATAGTCAGTTCTATAATGCAGAAAGTTTGTTCTAACCTTCTTGTGCTAGGCTTAGAGGGGGAAAAAGGGAGATGGTTTAGGAGGATGAATGAAATGATGTTGCAAATAAAGATACTAGATGAATAATTCAAGGCAAAACTAGCTTTGTGGTGTTTTGATTTTTTCATGTAATTTATTCATACCCATAATGGTGCTCACCAAACACGTTTTTATTAAGAAAGAAGTTTTCTTTTTTAAAGTGGTTCCATTTCAGTGGGAAACACTTTCACATCTTCAATAATGCAAAATAGTCATTTCTCTTATCTGTAAGGAACCTGGTGAACAAATGTAGGGCCTATTTGTATTATTTCCACTTTCAGTTGCCAGAATTTCATTGCTGGCTAACCAAGATGTGTTTTGTCTATTTCTGTGAACAAAAATGCAAAGCTCATAGCATCTCAACAAGTTCATTTCAATTGTGGAAATCAGTCTTGGTGCCCAAGTGAAGATGTCCCTCAAAAACACTATACAGTAGTGATCCTCTGTATGTTTTAGGGGATAGGAATTCTACGTTGGGTCTCTTAAAGACTGACTGAGTATCCTGAGGCAAACTTTATCTTTTTTGTTTCCTCTATAACTTACCTACTCGGTGGGCATAATGAAAATGTCTCTTGAGTACCATATGAATTTCTCTAAGGTAAACATGGCCATCATCAGAAAATATGTTGCTGATTTGGTCACTGAATATATTCAGCCAACAAATATTTATTGAGGAATTACTTTTTGTTATGTACTATTCTGGGTTTGGGGGTTATAGCAACAAATAAATCAGATAAAACCTCTGCCCTAATGAGGCTTATCATTTATTGATAGTGGAAGAAAACAGAAAATAAATAGACATACAACACAATGTCAGGTAGTAATAAGCACTGATGAAAATAATATAGAAGAGGAAAATAAAGTGTGACAAAAGAAAAGCTGCTATTTTAGATAAGATGGTGGAGAATGACCTTTCTGAGCTGGTAATATTTAAGCAGAGACCTAAAAGAACTGAGGAGGTAAGTAAATTGAGTCATAATGATGTCTGGGGAAAAATCATGCTATACAAAGGGAAAGGTAACTGCAAAGGCCTTGAAGTGATACCATACCTGAAATATGCAATAAACAACCAAGGGAGTCCAGGGCAAAGGGCAGGATAAAGATAGGAGGTAAGCCAAGAAGCGATGCTAAGGACCAGATCATACAGAGATTTATAAGCCATAGTAAAAGATTCAGATTTAATTTAATTCTAAGAGAAATGGGAGCCACCTGAAGTTTCTGAACAAAAGAGTGATGTGATCTAATTTATATCTTTAAAGCACCACTATAGGCACCATTTGGTGAATATTTAGGGTAGTAAAAAAAAAAAAGAGATGATTTATCAGACTATGGTTTTAGTCCAGGTGAGAAAAATGATGATTTAATCTACACTGATAGCAGTGGAAGTGAAACAAAGTGTCTTCATCCAGGATACATTTTGAAGAAATAGTTAACAGGATTTGATAGTGAACTGGATATAGTATGTAAGAGAGATGTTAAAATTTGTCAACATAGGAAATGTCCAAACCTGTAAGAATTTTTATGAGTTCATTTGAACCAAACCAATGACAACTGTCAGGATGAAAAATCTCAATGAATCGAGAAAATGCCCTGGAAAATGGCAGTTTTGTACCTTATTTTATATATTACTATCGAAGATAAAGGTGTAAAGTGTCACATGAAATCTGCTGGTGATAAATAAGGGAGGCAGGAGAAGGCAAAGCAGGGAGACCTCTGGGGTTGGATAAAAAGTAAAATGGAAGAGATATACTTCTTTTTTAATTTTTTAAAAAGATTTTATTTATTCATCTTTAGAGGGGAAGGAAAGGAGAGAAGGAGAGAAATATCAATGTATGGTTGCTTCTCATGCGTCCCCTGCTGGGAACTGGCCTGCAACCCAGGCATGTGCCCTGAGTGGGAATCGAACCGCGATCCTTTGCTTTGCAGTCCCGTGCTCAATCCACTGAGCTACACCAGCCAGGGTGAGACATACTTCTTTTACATAGGTGAATAAAGGATAATTAACAGTCAACAATTAACATGGTAACAATAACAATGAGGGGACTTGTGGTCTCTACTCTGGGACAGTGGTTGTGCTACTTACCCTACATTTTCCAAGCATATGTTCCAGTCAGAGACACCATGTTTCACTATTCAGCTCCACTCTGGGCCAGCCTTTTCGTCTGCCTACTTCCTGAGCTTAGTTGCATTAAGTTTTCCAAAGTCAAGAGGCACTTAGAAAAGGCCTTTGCTTGCATTATAGATACTTTCTGGAACTGTTGTGCACCTTTATCTTCATTGCAGCATTATTTACAATAGCTCATGTATGAAAGCAACTTAGGTGTCCATCAATAGATGAATGGATAAAGAAGATGTGGTGAGGGATTCCAAGATGGCTGGAAGCTACACTGACCTGCTCCAGGTGCCAAACCAGATTTACAACTAAATTGCAGAGCAATCAATCTGAATTACCAACTGAAGGCTAGCTGAACTGAAGTACTATAACCAAGGATTTACAGAAAAAGCCACACAGAAACTGGTAAAAAGGGCAGAGACACAGACAGGGCTGCCCCCTGCACCTACATGTGGCAGCTGAGAAGCTGGAGAGATATCTCAGCTGCAAAAGACTCCTCTGAGGAGCATGGGGTCTCAACTCCATGCTGGAATCCCCAGCCCAAAGCAACAGAGATGAGAAGAAGAGCCCACATAACAACTGGTGGTGAAAATCAGTGGAGATTCTGTCCATCAGTGAGAGAGAGCATCTACTAGACACCCAGATGCCACCTTTGAAGGGACCAAAACTCCAATTGTTACAGCACCAGCCTGGGGAGTGCACTGCATTTGTAGCCCAAATATTGGTGATGGCACTCTGCTGTGCTGGGATTCTGCAGAGGGTTCTGCTGGCTGCACCTTGCAGGGACCTTAAGTGTCCTCTTTTTCTAGAGAAGGTCTTGGAAGAGACTCAGATGGTGATTGAACTGTGTAGCTTTGGAAAGGGGACCATTCTTTCCCACTTTAAATGCACAGCTGGTGCCACTCTCCCACATGTTGAATCACTGGGCCTACCCTAACACTCTGTGGCCTTGCCCTGCTAAGTTCAGTCACACAGGGGGATTAGAGTACTGTACAAAGCTTGGACTTTTGGAGTGTCTCTTGGGGAGGCTTCTGTCTGGGAATCATGTGAGTGGGTGCTGGGTTGTATGGCTACATTGTGGTGGAGGGGAACCCCTATGACTCCTATGAACTCAGCCAATACTATCTAGAGAGAAGTCCCTACCCCCTTCTACAGGATTACTGATACCACCCTCAAGAGGAGACTGAATCATCCCTCCCAAGTCCCCATGGCCACAACCAGCCAAGCTCAGCGTCATGGAGAAAAGGATGTACTGCTTAGAGCTTGGGCATTCAGAGAGTGTATTCCTGGAGGCTATTGTTTGGATAATAATTAATTATGCCTGGAGGCATAATTAAAATGCCAAGACAAAGGACTTTGCCTCCTCCTGAAAGCTTGGCATCTCCACCCTTAATGGGAGACTCTTGATCTGTCCTCCTGAGTCCTGGTGGCTCCTTCCTGCTGAGCTTGCTCCTCCAGAAGGGAAAGCTGGCTGCATCCAGCCTGAACCTGTGACATGAGCCTCCTGGGGGAACTAGAGTTGGAGACTCTGGGAGATACTGAGTGGTTTGGCTCTAGAATAGGAGCCACTTTCCTCTCATTGAGTGACTGACCATGTGACCTCCAAGTAGGGGACCCACTAGCCCCATTCTTCTGACTCTGGTCAGCATACCCTATCAAGTTTATGACTGGTGGAAGGATCTGTGTGCATCATATCACAGCCAGCCTGAGGCTACTCTACAGTCTTTGTTTACAAGACTCTGAAGGAAGACCAGGCAAGCTTTGAGGGAAGCAGAGTAACTGATAGGTGGAGGCAAACCTCAGAGAACCTCTTAGTTTTTATAAATCTGCCTCCAATTCTAAGCTGGAAGAAGCTGATCCTTGTACATAGACTGGCCCCTCATACACACACCCAGGTCAAGTAGATGCAACCACAAGTAGTGAATAGCACAGTAGCTCCACACAGGTAGCCCAAGGCCGGTTATACACATCTGACTTTGACTAGTACCCAAATCCTGCCCAAGTGGAACCAGAAGCAACATGATCAATAGTGGGCTTCAGACCACACCAGTTTTTGACTCAACTAGCCACACAAGCAACACACCCAAAGAGGGATTCCAGCAAACACTAAGCCCTGCTGGGAACAACTATAACCCAAGGGGTAGCCCTTGCACATATGTGGTGATCAAGGTTTATTCTTATACTCAGCCAACCTGAAGTTTTAGCTAACCCCAGAAAAAGGAAAACAACATTCAAGACATAACTAAAACAGGAGGGTGCACATAATCTACAACAAACATTCTCTTTTTTAGTATATAAATTTATAGAGTAAAAACAAAATCAATGGAAGACATATTAAATTTGGTTTGGTGCAAATTTGGTTATTGCCCATTTGCAGCAGAGATGAATTGAGGTTAAGAGAAGACACAGTCATGCTGGCAAGGGGACACTGAACAAAGCAATCTTCCATTTACTATGAAAACAGGCATCACATAGCAGTGCAAGTCAGTTGGCAAAGATGGGGAAATGCCACATTTAATGAGCAGAGGAAAAAAAAAACAAAGTAAGCAAGAACTTCCAAGAGAGGAGAGGGCCAGAGCACTGAGAGAACAACAGGGGCTACTTGGAAAATAGTGTTTGGTGCAGATCTTCTGGTTCACTTGGGGGACATAGTGCCCATGTTGTAACCTTCAGGTGGGGTAACCCACTGTCAGGCATGCTTTTCATGGTAGATTGTATCTTCCATGAAGAAATTGGCCTTTCTGTTTCAGGTTTGTGCCACAGTTAGTGCACACTTAACACTCAGGGTGGCAGTGATGGTCCTGCAGCTGCTCAAACATACTGACAAGGCTGGTGACACATTTCTCACACTTGGGTAATTTCTGGGCATTTCCAATTGATGCAGCCTTGTGACAACCAGAGCCTTAATAGTTCTGAATCTTGAGAGCTTCTTGGGATCCCCTTTCTCCTCAGATTCCAGGATTTACTGCAAAAATGGGAATGAAGTAGACTGTTTGAGGGGCTCATTAAAACCCTGTTTCTCTTGAAGTATCTTGTAAACTTCAGATTCTTTGTCAATGACGAGTCCACTTGGAGACTGAGAAATGCTCTAAGAATCTCCATTCATCTCTGGTCCACTGGCTGATGTCTTTGATTCCAAAGTATTGTTGAAGTGGAGATGTTTTTAGAAGATTAGAGGTCAGAGGGGTTGTGGTACAGGTTTGTGATGACTCTGGGGACAGAGCTAGGGGCAGAGCTGGAGACAGGTGAAGCAGTAGAGGTCATGGCACACCGGTTGTGAGCACTTCCTATGTGCAAGACCTCTTGTGGCTTAGAGGCTAAATCCATCTTATATCATGACATTTTGCTTCCTCTGTCACTAGAGGAGGCCAGACTTTATGTTGAGATCAGGATACTGTGAGAGTCATGCAGTCCATGCAGCCCTTGATTTTGTTCTGAGCTTCCAAGTGCATCATATTGCTGGTATTTTCCCTATTGATGGCTGTGATTACATCTCCAAAACATAAATCAGCTATAGAAGCCTTGCTTCCAGGAGTGACCCAGGAAATGGTAAAAGGCTGCTTGAAGTCCTTGCCCAAAATAGGGTGGAAACCCCATGGCCCCTGGCCCTGGGGGACTATTTTCTGGGTTGTCGTGGTGTGGCTATTTGCCGATCCACAGCAAATAGCGATCCACCATGTGAGTGGTGACATACAGGGACAGACATGACAAGATGCAGTGCATCATGCTGGCCTTCACTGGCAGCTATCAGATAAAGTCCACAGAAAACATTTTTGGAGCACTGAGCTCAGGCGATTTGCAAGATTGTGCCACTGAGCTCAATAAGACATCTATATCATAAATCCATCATAACAAACTCTGGAGTCATAGCAGATCTGCATAATATACAGAGACAAAATGGGGAGACAAAGAAATATGTCCTGAATGAAAAAACAAAAAAACAAGAGAAATCTCCAGAAGAGGAATTAAATGAAATGGAAACAACCAGGATATCAGATGTGGGGTTTAAAACAATGGTTATGGGAAGAATGGATGATCCCATTGAGAACTTAAGCAAAGATATAGTAAGCATTAGAAAGGACATAGAAATCATTAAAAGGAACCAGTCAGAAATAAAGAATACAGTATGAGAAATGAAGAATACACTAGAAGAGATCAACACCAGGCTACATAAAGCAGAGGATCAAATCACCAAATTACAGAACAAGCTACCAGTAAGACCCAAAAAGAAGAAGAACAACAACAACAACGAAAAAGAGAATTAAAAAATTAAGAAAGCCTAAGAAATATATGGGACAATATCAAGTATAACAATATCTGCATCATAGAGTTACCACAAGGAGAAGAGAGTTAGCAAGGGATACAAAACTTGTTTGAAGAAAAAATGGCTGCAAATTTCCCTAACATGGTGAAAGAAAAAGTCACAAAAGTTCAGGAAACACAGCGATCCCAATCAAGATGAACCCAAAGAGAGCTTCACCAAGACACATCATACTTAAAATGGCAAAGGTTAAAGACCGAGAGAATCTCAAAAGCAGCAAGCAAAGAACAGTTAGTTATCTACAAGAAAGTACCCATAAATATGTCAGCTGATTTCTCCACAGAAACACTCAAGCCAGGATGGGTTGACACAAAATATTTAAAGTGATGAAAAGCAAGAACCTACAACTAAGATTACTCTATCCAGCAAGGCTATCATTTAAAATTGTAAGGGAAATGAAGTGCTTGCCAGGCCAAAAAAAGTGATGCTAAAGAAGTCCATTACAACCAGACCAGTATTGCCAAAAACTGAAGACCTTGAGTTAAGAAGAAGAAATAGAGACAAGAACATAATGTAAAGAATATTGCAATAAATAAGTACCTATAGATAGTAACATTAAATGTAAACAGATTAAATGCTCCAATCAAAATGCAAAGAGAAGCTGAATATATGAGAAAATATGACCTGGGGGGTTCCAGCCAAGATGGAGGAGTAGGTAGATAGATACACTTCACCTCCTCACACAAGTAAAAGAAGGAAATAACCAATTTAAAAACAAAAACAACCAGAACTGCCAGAAAATCAAACTGCATGGAAGTTGTGGTGGCAGGAGAAACTGCCAGTATCTTGAAAGTGGGTAAATAGCTGAGCATCCAGTATTATTCTGTCTCTGACCCCTCCACATACAGCACCACAATTCAGTGATGTGGGCTGTCCGGCCTGGCAAATACCTAAGGTTCCACCCCTTAGAACATAAGAGGGGTGCCAGGACAAAGAAATATGACCCAAATGAAAGAACAGATCAAAACTCCAGAAAAAAAAAACTAAGTGACAAGGACATAGCTAACTTATCAGTTGCAGAGTTCAATACACTGGTAATCAGGATGCTCACAGAAATTATTTAGTAAGCGTGCAAAATAAAGGAAGAAGTGAAGGCTATACAAAGTGAAATAAAGAAAAACATACAGAGAAAAACAGTGAAGAGAAGGAAACTAGAATTCAAATTAATGTTTTGGACTAGAAGGAAGAAACAGACCAGTTTAAGGAACAAACTGGAACAGAGTGAAGAAACGAGAATTCGGAAAAATAAGGGGAGACTTAGGAACCTCTGCAACAACTGTAAACATTCCAACACTAGAATCATAGAGGTGTGAGAAGGAGGAGAGGAAGAGCAAAAACCTGAAAAATTATTTGAAAAAATAATGAAAGAAAACATCCCCAATCTAGCAAAGGAAATAGACTTCCAGGAAGTCCATGAAGCTCAGAGAGTCCCAGAGAAGTTGGACCCAAGGAGGAACACACCAAGGTACATCATAATTACATTGTCTAAGATTAAAGATAAGGAGAGAATCTTAAAAGCAGCAAGACAAAAGGAGAGAGTTGCCTACAAAGGAGTTCCCATCAGACTAGGAGCTGATTTCTCAAAAGAGACCTTACAGGCAAGAAGGGGCTGGAAAGAAGTATTCCAAGTCATGAGAGGCAAGGACCTACATCCAAGATTACTCTATCCAGCAAAGCTCTCATTTAGAATGGAAGGGCAGATAAAATGCTTCCCAGATAAGGTCAAGTTAAAGGAGTTCATCATCACTAAGCCTTTAGTGTATGAAATGTTAAAGGGACTTATCTATAAAAATAAGAAGATCAAAACTATGAACAATAAAATGACAACAAACTCACTACTATCAACAACCAAACCTAAAAATTAAAAACAAAAACAAACTAAGGAAACAACTAGATCAGGAATAGAATCACAGAGATGTAGAGCACATGGAGGGTTATCAATGGGGAGGGGAGAGGAAGAATGGGGAAAAGCACATGGGGAAGAAGCATAATTGGTATGTACAAAATAGACAGGGGGGTTAAGAATAGTATTGGAAACAGAGAAGCCAAAGAACTTATATGTACAATCCATAGATATGAACTAAGGGGGATGCTGGAGGGAATGGTGTTACTGGGCAGAGGAGGATAAAGGAGAGAAAAAAATGGGGCAACTGTAATAGCATAATCAATACAATATACTTTTTTAAAAAAGAAAACATGAGTCATCTATATACTCTCTGCAGGAGACCCACCTCAGAACAAAAGATACACTCAGAATGAAAGTGAAAGGCTGGAAAAAATTCACACAACTGGAAATAAAAAAAAAAAAACCTGAGGTAACAATATTTATACCTGACTAAATAGACTTCAAAAAAAAGGCCATAACAAGAGACAAAGAAGGTCATTACATAATACTAAAAGGACTGATCCAACTAAAGGATGTAACCCTGGTAAACATATATGCACCCAACATTGGAGCACCTGAATAAAAAATTTTGGTGGACATTAAGGGAGAGATTGACAGAAACAGAGCAATAGTAGGGGATTTTAACACCCACCAACAACAATGAATAGATCTTCCAGACAAAAAATCAACATGGCAACAGTGACCTGAAACAACACACTGGATCAGATGGATTTAATTGATATTTATAGAACATTTTATCCCAAAGAAGCAGACTACACATTCTTCTCAAGTGCACATGGAAATTCTAAAAGATAAACCACATGTCAGGACACAAAATAAGTCTTAATAAATTCAAGAAGATTGAAATCATATCAAGCATCTACTCTGATCAAAATGGTATGAAACTAGAAATGAAATAATTAAAAAAATGGAAAACATTGAAACACATGGAAGCTAAATAACATTTTATAGAAAAAATGAATGGGATAACAGTGAGATCAAGGAAGAAATCAAAACTTACTTGGAAACAAATGAAAATGAAAATACCACAACCTCAAATTTATGAGATACAACAAGAGCAGTACTGAGAGGGAAGTTCATAGCACTAAAGGACTATCTCAAAAGATAAGAAATATCTCAAATAAACAAGTTTAAGGGATTTTCTGGTCAAGATGGCAGTATAGGCTGACATTGGTCACCTCTACACACAAGTTCTCAAAATTACAACTAAAATATAGAACAACTGTCACCGAAAACCATTAGAAATCAAGTTGAATGGACTTCTCACAACTATGGAATTAAATAAACCACATCCATCCAGACTGAAAATCCAGTGCAAGCACATGCAGTGGACAGCTATAGACCATGGTGAGCACTACCACCATGCTACTGCACAGCTGTTCCTCTGTGGAAGGTGGAGGGTGGTGACCAGTGGTCACAGCCAATTCTTGCAGCTGACTGGCCTGGGTAAAGCTCTCCCATTGGTCTGAAAACAGCAACCAAGGCTCAAATACAGATGAGGGTGTACTCATCCTACTCAAAGGGCACACATTGAGTACCCAGTTTGGGTGATAGGGAGGCTGTGCCACTGGATCCTACAGGACACCTACTACATTAGCCCACACTACCAAGACATGGAGACAAAGCAGCTCTACCTAATACATAGAAACAAACACAAGGAGGCTGCCAAAATGAGGAGACAAAGAAACATGGCCCAAATGAAAGAATGGATCAAAACTCCAGAAAAAGAGCTAAATGAAATAGAGATAAGCAATCTATCAGATGCAAAGTTAAAACACTATTTATAAGAATGCTCAGGACTTCCGGCCAAGATGGAGACATAGGTGGAAACACTGTACCTCCTCTCACAACCAAGGTTAAGGACAACAAATATTTACAAACAATAACACAACCAGAACACAGAAAATTGAACTATGGAAGTCCGACAACCATTCAACCAGACTGGTAAGAGAGGCAAACTCTGCAGTCGGTGGAGAGGGAACGCGGCAGGTAATGGTAGTGGCTGGCAGACCCAGGAGCACTGGGGAGTGTAGGTGGCATGGAGCTTGCAGACCCCAGACGTGGGAGGAGATGAGCAGAGCACGTAGGGCATACAGGGTGGTTGGCTGACTGCAGACACACATTCACGTGCAGAAAAACTAGGCAAGAGCAGGCAGTGAGACAGACCACACAGCCCAGGGCCCCAGCAATGGTAAGTAAAGCCTAAAAACACTGATTGAAAAGGTGCTGGGAGATACTCCCAGCCTCACAGGAGAGGTCGTTGGGGAGACCCACAGGGTCCTGGAGGTGCATAGGCCCATCCACCTGGGAACCAGCGCCGGGGTGGTCCAGTTTGCTTGTGAGAGGCAGCAGCAGGGATGCAAATCTGAGGGAGTGTGGAACAGGCGCCATTGTTCCCTCTCTGACCCCGCCCCCACAGGCAGCCTCACAACCCAGCAACTGGGTTGCCCCGCCCTGTTGAACACCTAAGGCTGCAGGAGCCATCTGACCAAAAATGACTGAAACAGAAGAACAACTCAGAGCCCCAGAGCCAATACTTTTAAGCAAGCAAGAGATAGCCAACCTATCAGATGCATAGTTCAAAGCACTGATGATCAGGATGCTCACAGAATTGGTTGATTTTGGTCGCAAATTAGATGAACAAATGAAGGCGTTCATAAGTGAAATGATGGAAAATGCACAGGGAACCAGTAGTGATGTGAAGAAAACTGGGACTCAGATCAATGGAGTGGACCAGAAGGAAGAAACAAACAGCCAAGCAGAAAAGGATGAAGAAACAAGAATTCAAAAGCATGAGGAGAGGCTTAGAAACCTCCAGGACATCTTTAAATGTTCCAAAATCCAAATTATAGGGATATCAGAAGGGGAAGAGGAAGAGCAACAAGTGGAAAACTTATTTGAACGACTAATAAAGGAGTACTTCCCCAATCTGGCAAAGAAATAGACTTCCAGGAAGTCCAGGAAGCTCAGAGAGTCCCAAAGAAGTTGGATCCAAGGAGGAACACACCAAGGCACATCATAGTTACATTAGCCAAGATTAAAATGAAGGAGAGAATTCTAGAAGCAGCAAGAAATAAGGGGA